>JAOTQH010248335.1:0-12114 GCA_025631255.1 Cornus kousa | reverse complement strand
GTGGCAACCCAGGACCAACTATCAGAAACCCCATCCACAATTCTCTGGCGATACAACAACTCCAAAAAACGAATGGCTTTCTCAATCTCCCAATCCTGAAACAACCACCTGAAACGAACATCCCAAACTAGTGTCCCACTATCAAAATGATAGCAGTTAACCACCATGGCCTGCCTATCTGTATCAATCCTGAAAAGTTGAGGAAAAGTGATGGCTAGAGGAGAATCCCCACACCAAACATCCTCCCAAAAACTGATCCTCCTACCATCCCTAATTCAAAAACGAACGTGTTTGGAAAACTCATCCCAACCCTTCCGAATGACTTTCCAAACCCCCACCCCCCGAGGGCCACGCACCTCCAGAGAACACCACCCTCCTTTGGACTCCCCAAAGCGACAAGCAACGACCCTCCTCCAAAGCCAATGCCTCTCCACACCAAATCCCCACAACCATTTTCCAAGAAAAGCCTTATTAAAAGGCACCAATCTTCTAAGACCCAAACCTCCATAACGAATAGGTCTGCACACCTGATCCCAACAATTCTCCTCTTCCCCCCCACCCAAAAAAAACAAAAATTACGTTGCAATCTCTCAATCCTCTCCGCAACTGAAGAGGGAATCTGGAACAGAGAGATAAAATAAGTAGGAAGGTAAGAAAGGGTGCTCTTAATCAGAGTGACCTGACCTCCATTGGAGAGATACTGCTTTTTCCAACCCGCCAACCTCTTCTCAAACCTATCCACCACAGGGTCCCAAACCGCAACACATCTCGAAGGGGCCCCCAAAGGCATCCCTAAGTAAGAGATGGGAAAAGAGCCAGTACGACAACCAAGAATATCAGCAAATAACTCAATCTCAGGGACCTCTCCCACGGGCACCAAAACGCTTTTACCCACATTCACCTTAAGGCCAGAAACAACTTGGAACCAGATCAGGACGCACCTCAGATATCTAAGCTGGGACACATTCGCATCACAAAGAACCAAAGTATCATCGGCAAACATCAAATGGGAGACCTCCAACTGGGGAGCATCATCCCTGCCCACCCGGAAGCCTCTCAAAAACCCCAACTCAATAGCCTTGCTCATTAGTCTGCTAAGGGCCTCCATCACAAACAGGAACAAGAAAGGGGAAAATATAACTTAACCATTGAGTTTTTTTTTTTTTTTGATAAGTCTTAACCATTGAGTTTTTCTTTTTGGTCTTTCAACAACAAAATCCCAGACTGACTTTGTTTTAAAAGAGCAATCAGAGCGCACCCCGAAAAAAAAAAGGAAAACAATCAACTTTGCACCTTAGGCCAAAGCCGCAGCATCACCAATCTCCTCCCATGGTATCACATCCAACTTGCCCAGCTTCACCCAGAACTCAGAAACTGCCTCAAGGAAAGTAGACACCACATATAGAGTGAAGCTACCTCCAATCAAACCCTACCAATACCCCTCTATATTAAAACATCAAATAAGATTGACACCCTCAACTTTTGCAGGTTAAAGCCTTCATCACAAGAATAGAAATCAAAGGGATTTCCTAGATTCAATCTTCTAGAGGATCTAATAAGGCCAAAGGAAGAGCCTAAATAAGATCTAGAGTGAACATGAAGAAATAAACCAAGACATTTCCACCCCAACAAGCGCCCAAAGACCCCTACTAAATCAGAAGATAATTGTTCCTTTGTAATCCCTCATGCCAACACCAACTAAATAGAAGCAGCACTACTGCTGAATGCTGATTGGAGTATTTTGATGCTTTATTCGCAACTGCCCTATGATACGTTGGGAAATAATATGCCTACGGCTGAGCATGGTGCTCAGATTGAATTTCTTTTCAAATTTCGGAATGATAAGGGCTAAATTTACCATTAACAGAAACAGGCCATGGCACATTCTTAAAGGATAAGACAAAGGAAAACTACCCTGTGTCATGTAATCCTGTTACATATATGCACATAGAATAACAAAAAAATTTAGATCAGAGATTAAACTGAAATCTCTTACTATATGTTCCATCTTGTCCGCGAAACCACTGCCTAGAGAAGACAAAATCCCTCTTCGAATGCCATCTGCAAAACAAATCAAGAATGAGGTATTAACAAAAGAATCAATAAGAAGTTCCTACGAAGACCAGATAAAGAAAAACCCAACTTTCAAAAGGGAAAAGCTACACTGAGGGAGCCCTCGTCGCTGTTGGATTGGAAAGCTGTGATGTCAGCCATGAAATCCAACAGCAATTAGGGCACAAGCTTATTGCGCGCCCTAGTGACAGACTTGTTCTTTTCACAACTTGGTTCATTCTCTTTGAAATTCTCTCTATAATCATCAGAAGGGGGGGGAGGACAATACATGTGATGGATTATTATAAATAAAATATATTATAAAATAAATTTTTTTAAATGCACCATGTAATTATGGTAGCATAGTGATTCTCAAATTTCAGAAAATGTAGGTCTTAGAACATGCATATGTCTAAGTCGAATTGCATGTGAGCTCAAGAAGTTAAGACTTCAAAAAAACTATATCCTTCATCCTTTTCCACTTGTATGTATACCAGACTGCCAAATTGCCAATAGAACCCAAAATGATAGGAAATTAGCAGTGAAATCTTTTACCAAAGTGTTAAAGTTTCTGAAGGTAAAGCTTGCAAGATAACTGTTTCAACAGACCCCACCACTACAAAACACATCGCAAAAGGAGGTAATGGGAGAGAAATATTTGGTTTTTTCGGTTCCATCTGAATGTCAATTCTAAGAAGACGGCCAAAAAACATGAATTGATAAAGATTGTCGCCTTTACAGCTACTCTTCCCTTTGTAAAAGGACCACTCACAACGAGCAAGATATAATAGGGAAAAGACAAGGAATATCCATAAAGAGAGAATTTTTAGTTCTCTATTTTCTTTTTCACTATCATTATTATACTTTTTTATAAATATATAAATATGTGTGTGTGTGTGTGTGTGTGTGTGTGTAGAGCACTTGTGGCAGCATCCATAATGCCCAAAGAAATAAAAAAAACAATTTTTTTAAGTATTATTTTTTAATCCTGGCAGATAACACATGCAGTCATGCACCCACATGCCCCTATGGGGACTTGAGTCCTCAACCTTCCATCCACTTTGGAAGGTGAGAAAGTACCACTAAGCTATAGCCTTTGATGGTAAATAAAGATTCAATCGGGTATTATACGTAGTTTACTATCATATGGGTACAATCCAACTCATCTAGATATAAAATTGGCCAGATTCAAACCAAAAGGAACAAAACTTCATAAAAAGGTACATTAATTGAAAAAGAAAGAGATTCATATAAGAACTGGATGCACTTGATTAGCATATTGGGTTTATTAAATGGTATTTGAGGTTAAGCTAATATATGCTGCATAAGAAGTGGGAGGCCTTCGCTTGCTCATTTGAAGGGGCATATGTATAGAACGCATGCAAAAGCTTAAAGCGAGAAGTTAATGGATAAATACCACTCTTCCTTCCACCAACACTTAGTTTAGTGAAGAGGTGATCAGGAGTCAATTGTCAAATGAGACTCACGCTTCCTATCAGATGGGGCTATGCAAGTAGGTTGCAGGGGATTTTTTCAAATTATTAGATTTGAAGTGGGAATGAGCAGTGGCTGCAGTTCCAGCAAGATCACAATGGCGCTTTCAATAAATGTGAATTTTCGAAAACTCTTCATGACTGTAGTTTATAGAGAGCAGTGGTTGCAAACCAAATTAGATTCTAAGACGCCAATGTAGGCACCCAGTTTTGTGTGCGCCTAGCAGGAAAGGTAATTGGAGGTGGTTAAGTGGTTTCTAGTTTGTTGTACACCTCCACAGCATTTGGGTATCAAATGACTCCCTGAGGAAATTCCTTTTTTCTTTTTCTTTTTCTTTTTCTTTTTCTTTTTCTTTTTTTCTTTTTTTCTTTTTTTTTGGTGGGGGTGTTCCACTAACTTCTCTAGAAAAGCTATCTAGTATTGTTAGGGGCTTATTTGTTATTACTTGTTGGAGAATTACGTGATTTATGTAATTGTTAGATAAATTTGGAAATTATTAACTGTCTGATTTGGTACTAATTATAGGCTAGTATAGCTGGTGCATTAAATCTTAGGTTGACTTATTTTATTTCCTGATCTTAGGGATTTGATTGTATATTCCTTAATTTACTGGATTCTGATTTGGTTGTATTCAGCCTATAAATGTTGGGCTGCTTTGTAGTAGAAAGTTATGAAATATACTTCAATTTTTCCCAATTTCTGTGTTAATATATTATATATTTTAAACCACTATTGTCCTACATCAGTTCCCTTCACTTCCAGAAAACTCGTCATCGAGTTTGGCTATGGATAAAGCTGTTTATCTGGTGGATGGTATTCAAATAAATCAACAACATAAAAGTTAGGGAAAATAGAAATGTATTAGGAAGATCAACATAGACATGTCCCTCCTTCGTTTTGAAAGAAGTTCCACATGTCTTTAAGCCTAATACGAATCTTATAATAATCGCTCAACTCAATCCTCAAAAAGATTTTTATACCAACCTTTATATCCATCAAATCATCGAAACGCGGTATAGGAACCAATTCCTTAATTTGCCTTTGAAAATCTTCTTTCTCGATTGGATTAATGCAGTAATGTTGTAGATTTATTAAACTCGTGTCGGGCACAAATCTTTGTGATGTTCAATATCTTGTATGGGTGGTAAGCCATATGACAACTCATCCAACCAAATCCTGAAATTCTATCAATAGTGGTCGTAATACATCAAGAATGAGTGAATCTTCTTTTGCCTCCTCGATTTTGACAATGAGCGTTTTACCTCATCTGACTCTTTCACTACCTCCACAAATTGTGCCTTATAGTAAGAAAAGATTGCCCCTCCACTTTAGAAGCTTTCGGTGGTTCTTCTCTCACAGGCCTTTTAATTTGATCTTGGATTGCCACCTGCAAGCCTCCAATGTATCTTCTTGTTTGTTGGCTTTCCCAAATTCCCACTTTGACAATTATTGTATTCATTCAGTCAGTTGAGCTCATTTGTATAGTCCTACTGGTGAGGTAACATCTGTTTATAACCTGGTGGTAGGAATTTGGCCCTCAACAACTGTATCATCTTGGGCCATGTCCGGATAGGCTGCTTTCCCTTTCATTGGTGGTTGCTCCGTGTTCGTGCCCACCAAGTTGAAGCACCTTTTTTATGCTTGAATGTTACAAACAGAATTTTCTTTTTTTGGGTATGTCAAAATACTCAAAAAAAGTGTTCTACTTTATCAAGCCAATCCAAGAATTCCTCATGAAAAATTCCATTGAAATTGGGTTTATAAAGTTTTGCTTGAAACTCACAATTGTCCGGAAATTTATGGTTTTTGTCGCGTCTACATCGATCAGGTCGACCTATTGCAACACCTTTGAATCCGAACTACTCATTATCGGAAAATCCGCATAAGTTAGAGACTTACCTGGATATACAGGAACATAATCCATGTTCGGTTGGCTGCGAGAAACATCATCAGCACAATACCAAACTGGACCATGAACCTGGTTGCCACCAATCCCAAGACTAGCAATCTGTTTAGACCATTGAGTAAATTATTGTTCTTGAGTATGCATGGCTGCCTAAGGGACCTGCACTTTGCAATCATTGTTGCCAAAGCGGTTGTTGCTGCAACCATCAGTCGCCATCAAGGCTCCGATACCAACTGAAGAAGCGGAAGCTCAAGATGAATCTCACACTGAGATAATAACGAAGTAAAAGCTTTAAATCAAAAGAGTTGCAATATTTCTTTCACAATTGTTCAATCTTAAGCCCTTGAAGTAGCAACTGGAAAAACAATAATTATATGGTACAATTTTCCTCACTTCAATTTCCAAAGATGGGTGCCGATATCTCAACCGACGTTTTGCTTCAAACTTTTCAACCAAATCTTTCTTGTCTTCAGTTTCACCATAAACTACTTTTCCCATCTCATGTTTTACATGACACTATTTCACTTTTTGACTTTCTTTCTGTGTCTTTGTTTTCGTTCACATTATAGGACAAACCACCCCACTACCCCCCAACACACGCATATATACATGTTACATATATCTCCACACACACAGAACACTCCTTTTTCTTTCTTCACATTTATATGGTATGGACCCCACATGTCTCTCCTTTATTATTACATATATATTATATATACACACACACTTTAAACCACTATCGTCCTACATCAGGATGATTTATTGATCAAGCATTTTGTTTTCAAACTGGATTTTCAGTTAGCAAAGGCCTCTATGCAGCCTACAAGCTTGTCTACTCTCTACTTGCCTTAAATAAAAGTTGATCTGGAGGTTAATTGAGGATCTATGGTCCAGAGAGGAAAGATTGAGGTGAAAGGTCTTTACAACTTACAAGTGGAGCAACAGGAACACCATGTGCTTTCATGCAACTGCTGTTCAAACAGGCAGGGAAACAAGACGGTTATGTTTAAGTCAACCCTTTCAAAGCCTTTTCAAGTCAGTTGGACATAGAGCTCCACCCTTGTTTCCAATCTTCTACACTATGAATGTTGATCTGATAAAAAGAATGTGATACAGAGGAGTTAAAAAGAACAGTTCTTGATCTCGGAGCTCTAAAGTACATGTTTATCCGAATAGGAATGGGGATCCAGATGAGGTAAGGAAGTTGCTATGATTATTTTCTCCATTCCTTCAAGCTTCTTTAGATGTCGAGGATTTGGAGGATAGAACTAAATGGTCCAAAAGAAGAGCGGATCATATTCTTTTCTTCTTCTTTTTTTTTTTTTCCTGAATAGAGTGGATCATATTCAGTTAAAAGTGAGTATCATCTTTCTTTATGCTCTTTTCTGTAATCTGGAAGAGGAGACTTCTGACTGTTGAGCGTTTGTTACTTTTGTGTCCTTGAACATGAGGCTTCTGATCTGGACTAGGCTCCCATTTGCACATACTGATGGATGATGGTTCATCACCAGATCTGAGGTTCTCCTTCTGCAGGTCTTGTCCAATTTGCCCAGTTACTCAACATTTATATGCATGTGTTGGGAGATGATATTCATTCTGTATTTTAATATGCTGGGTGAATATAATATATATATATATAATTTCATGCACACCTATGAGCAAGAAATTTATTACTATGTATTTTTTTTATAACTACATTTTTTTTTTTATTATTATTATTATTATTTTTATTTTTACACTTGGATCAGATCCGATGGTTACTATGATTGCTGTGGATAAATTTTTTACTCGCTGGTGAACAAGAAATACACACAAACACATAGGGTAATTTACACAGACCTCCCCTATAGTTTTTCATAATTACACGGACCTCCCTTGTGGTTTGGGAATTTACTTGGACCTCCCTTAACAATAAAATAATCCTACACAGACCTCCCTTATGTGTGATGGACCATCAAATACGCTAACAGACTTGTCAAATTTATTAAAATGCCCTCACGTTGCCTACTGAAATTACTAAAGTACCCATATGCTATTGACTAAGCATGATGTCACTGTGTCAGTTATACACAGCTACCTTATAAATATCCTTTTGAAGGAAAAATTGTCATCAATTTTACTTCTGTTTCCCAAAATTGACGTCCTTTCATATGCTTAATCAATATGAGATCGTGTACGGGTTTTATATCATTTCAACATGAGTGAGTGAGTGAGTGAGTGAGTGAGAGAGAGAGAGAGAGAGAGAGAGAGAGAGAGAGAAAGATTATATGTGCTCTGCATATTCGGCATTGATATAGAGAGAAGAATTTACCAAAGATCGCATCAACAAACGATTTCGCTTTCCACATTCGGCATTAAATCCAAGTTCCTTTTTGCAAAAAATGAGTTAGGGTTTGCGCGACATCGCATGAAAACAATTAGAACTCTAACCAACTGATCTGCAACATTGAAGTGCTCTGAGTTTAAGGTATGTGGAAATTTCTACAATATCTACTTGATTTTTTTTGCAAAATCAAAATGTAAAAGTTAGGGGTTCGGTGTTTCTTATTAGTTTAGGGTTTCTGTTTTTGATTACTCTATGTTTAGTTTAGGGTTTCTGTTTATTATTACTCTATTTAGTTTAGGGTTTTTATAATTGCCATTATGTTTAAATTGGGGGGTAATTGTTAAGTTCATTGTTTGGAGTAAATTTTGTTTCATTTTTGTTTATTATTTATTTTTTTACAATTTTAATTGTTAAAGTGATGGAATCAATTCATGATATTGTTGTTCACTACAAGAGGAACCTAACTTTTGTAATTGGTGTGGCTCCGGATTTTTATAGCATCTTTGATCTTGTTAAAGATGTAATAGGACTAGCTTTATCTCATATTCCACCTACTGTCCCTTTGTCACCGTATTTGTCTTGTGTTATTCCTGGGTCTTCTGCTAGAATGCATGTGGATAGTGATAAAGATGTGTTAGAGATGTTTAAAGTAAATTCTAGTAAGAGATTGATAGACTTGTATATTGACAAGGTTGTCATTGATGTAAGTCCTGAATTTAGTTCAATTAAGACCATGGACTTTGATGATAGGAACTTTGATGATAGTAACTATGATGATTGTAACTTGGATGGTAATGAGACAAATGTCAATGACAATGATGTCAGTAATGTGAGAGACAATGAGACCAATCTGAATGACAATGACACCGATGTAAAAGAAAACAATGGAGGACAACTTGAGGATTAGTATGATCTGGGTTTAGTTTTGAAGATGAGGAATGAAGGGGAAGAATCCAGTTCACAATGATGATGGGCATAGGAATGTGGAGGAAGAAAATAACCACAGTGAGGATGGTACGTCAGACTATGAATCTGGAGATGATGCTGGTAATGAATCTGATAATGACTTGTATGTGGACAAAGAGGATGTGGAAGAAGAAGAATGTGAGATAAATGTTGAACAACAGAAATCTGAGACAGCAAGGGCTAGGTCATTTTCAAACTGTATGAATGGAATTCCATTTGAGAGAGGTTTGGATGGAAAGATTAAGTTGCAAAAAGGTCATCTATTTCTCAATGTGAACCATTTTAGGGATATTTTGATTGATTTTTTTTTTTTTTTTTGTCCAAGAGGGATATAATATAAAAAGAATTAAAAAGTGTGAAACAAAGAGTGACTGTTAGATGTGTAGTTGAGGGGTGTCCATGGAGAGTACATACTTCCCTTTTGGTAGATAAAGTAACTTATCAACTCAAGACAATTAAAAGTCCACACAATTGTGTGATTAGTGGCATTGTGAGGGATGCAACATCCATATAGATTGCTGAAAAACTTGGGTAGAGTATAAATGACAATCCAGGGGTTCCACTAGATTCATTGCATGTAGTAGTGATGAACCAATTCAAAGATGATGCAAGACCCATGCAACTATATGGAGCTAAAAGGAAAGTTATGGATGGGTTAGAGGGAAACCATGGGGAAGCATACACTTTGCTTCCTAAGTTTGCTAATGAAATTTTTAAATCTAATCATGGTAGTATCATGAAGCTTGGGAGGGATTTGCCTAATATGACATTTAAAAGGATTTTTATGTCTTTAGAAGCTATGCAATCTGGATTCAAGAATGGTTGCAGGGGGTTCATTGGATTGGATGGTTGTCACCTAAAAACCCCTTATGGTGGTATGCTCCTGCCTGTTATAGCCCTTGATAGGAATAATGGGCTTTTTTCATTGGTTGTGACTGTGGTTGTGGTGGAGAGTGGAGGGAAAGAAAGCTAAAAATTATTTCTTCAAGACTTGCAAAGTTTTGTTGAACTTGGCCAGGACAAATATCTATGCTTCATGTTTGATCAACAAACGGTAAAACTGAACTGTTCATATTTAACCCACACAATGGTTTTATCTAATTTATTACATGTAATTTCTATATCTAATTTTTGCTTTTACTTGTGCTTAGGGTCTTGAACAAGTAATGAAGATTGTTTTCCCATATGTAACCCATATGTTCTGTTGCAGACATCTATATAACAACTTTAAAAAGAGGTATCCAGGTTTGTTTTTCAAGTCTTATTTTTGGAAGGCAGTTAGAGCCCATAATGATTACACATTTAATGAGGTAATGAGGCAAATGAGAGAGGGGTCAACTCAGGCTTATAATTGGGTCTTAAGAATAGATGTGTATAAGTGGTCAAGGTATGCATTTTCTGAGCAGGTGAAGAGTAGTACCATGTCACTAATAATTTTAATGAGTCATTCAACAACTGGGTTGGAAAGCTTAGGTCTAAACATATTTTAGGGCTGCTTAATGGTATTAGGAACAAATTGATAAGCAGATTCCAAATGAAGGCTGAAAAGGGTAGTGGTTGGGTAGGATTGGTGACCCCAAACATTAGGAAAAGTTGATTGATGAGTCTAGGTCATGTACTGTTATCTCAGCAGGGCAGGGTGAGTATGAAGTTATAAATGAGGAAGGAAAACATATAGTCAAGCTTAAATCAAGGTCATGTGATTATAGAGGATGGTAGATTTCTGGCATCCCATGCAAACATGCAATTGCAGCCATAACACAAAAAAGAGTAGATATTGAACAGTTCTGTGATCCATGTTTCTATAATGAAACATATGTGAGAACTTATTCTAGTATGATTCACCCAGTACCTGATAAGAGATCGTGGACTCCTGTGCATTGTAACCATGTGGAAGCTCCAGTTCCAAGGAAAAAGCCTAGCAGACCAAAGAAAGCCAAGAAAAGAGATGAAGATGAGCCTGCGGCTGCGACTAGTGATGCTAGAAAGAGCAAATCCATACAATGCTCAGCGTGTGAAGAATATGGGCACAACAAGAGAACATGCAAAATAGGTCCACCTAACTAGGTAACTGACTTTTAATATTAAGTTACGACCTAATGCCCTTTAACTTGTGACATTGTTTGACACTATATAAGAGCTTGCAGGGACATACAAGTACATTAACAACTAGTTAAGTTGAAAGTGGAAGTTCAAGTTTTACAGAAGAGGTATAACTTGTGACATTGTTTCTGCTTCCTAATATATTTCTTAAGTAGACTAAATTTATTTTTATTGTAATAACATATGGCGAGGCCTACAACAGTTACTCAATTTGGGTGTCAAAGTTCAACTTTTACACAACAAGTATAACTTAACAAGTTTTACACAACAGGTATACCTAATGTCTCTTAGCTGACAAACTAACTGTGTTTTCCTTATAATCACAGATAATGAGGAATGCAGGTACCAACCAAGGTAGAAAAGCCACTGTAGAACCTAACCAAGCTGGAAGAAGAGGCATTGCAAGCGCCGACCAAGTTGGAAGAGGATCTACAAGCTCAAATCAAGCAGGAAGAGGAATTGCAAGCACCAACCAAGCTGAAAAAGGCTCTGCAAGCTCAAATCAACCAAGAAGAGGCAATGCAGTAAAATTACAAGTTAGAAGAGGCATTAGAAGGACCAACCAAGTTGGAAGAGACACTGGGAGGACCAACCAAGGTGGAGGAGGCACTGGAAAGATCAACCATGTAACGACCCAAACCCGGGGGTCCGGATCGCTAACCGTGTCCTAACCCGACTTGGGAACACACAAGGGTAAAATGGTCATTTCTAAATAATTAAAGGAAGTGGGTTGACTCTAAATGAATCAAAGGATATCCATTTAGGCCATCACAACTATATAAGCCCATTTCATATGGTTAAAGATGTAAGAACAATGGTTTCACATGATTAGCCCCTTCTGGTTTAGAAGATTTCTGGAGCAATCCGCACTAAAATGGTAATAACTTCCTCTATAGTTGGAATTTTTGGATGAGGTTGGTACCATTGGAAAGCTTACTCAAAAGCCTTACAATTGGACTCAAATTTGACCTAATTTGGAGTTAAAATGAAGTAGATATGACTGTTTGAGTTGGGTTAAGATTATAGGTGACTGAAAGCTTCAGTAGGCAGAAAATGAAGGATCGGTCGGCTGAAACAACTCCTCAATGTGGCAAACTCTCTGTTTTGGCCCTCAGTTGGCTGGTGGGCCTTGCCAGTTGGCTGATAGGATCTGGGAGTGACAAAAATTGCCCAGAAGTGTGCCTTTGGTCCTGTTTAAGTACCCAAACAACTTGGCATCCTAATTGTAACGACCCTGAATTTTTCAACCCAGTGTGCTACTATGATG
>JAOTQH010248324.1:0-12115 GCA_025631255.1 Cornus kousa | reverse complement strand
AAGCAGAACCATATCCGAGCGTGACTCAGACTCATGTGAGACGCTTCATCTGGAATAATATCATTTACCATTTTGGCGTTCCAAGGTCAATTGTCATAGATAATGGGACCAACCTTGATAGTAAGCAAGTAAGAGAGCTGTTGGAGGAGTATGGAATTAACCAAAAGCTAGCAGCAGTAAGTCACCCCCAGGCCAATGGACAAGCATAGATTACGAATAGAACGATTTTCACCTGCATCAAGAAGAAGCTGGAGGACCATAAAGGGAAGTGGTTGGATGAACTCCCGAACGTCTTATGGGCTTACAGAATGACCCCTAGACATCCGACCAGAGAAAGCCCATTCGCCATGGCATACGGAATAGAGGCGGTCATACCGGTTGAATATTTAGTTCCGACCGTCCGAAGCTTAGTATGGGATCATGAGCAGAGTGACAAAATGATGAGATTCAATCTTGATATGTTAGAAGATAAAAGGGATACTATTGCAATAAGGCTTGCGTCCTATCAGCAGACACTGGCTAATAGCCATAATAAAAGGGGGAAGTATAGGGATTTCGCCCTTGATGATCTGGTTTTAAAGAAGAAGGTGGGGATGGTCAAGAAGATGATGTCACCCTGGAAAGGCCCATATAGAATCACGAAAGTCGTAGGAAAGAGGGCATATATTCTAGAAACCATGGCGGGAAGGCTGGTTAATAAGCCTTGGAACGCTACATCTTTAAAAAGGTATTATCAATAGAAAGATGGGTTTCAATTTTGGCTTTGTTCATTTTCAATTGAATATATGTGAACGTACGAATTTTTGAGATTTATAAAAATGATATTCCTTTTCGAAGAAATTGATTAGGTAAAAATAACAAAGTAAGTGGTAGCTGACACTATGAGCTGAATGCCAAAAAACTTGCCAAAAATAAAAGAGTGAAAGTGGCAAGTGGCATTCTAGCTGAGCACCAATCACTCTGCAAAGAAAGTGGCAGTAGGCACTATGAGCCAAATGCCAAACACGTAAGAGTAAATTGGCAATAGAATAATACAAAGTTTGGATAAAACCCACACAAAAATATACCATTTCATTAATTGGTGAAGCTTTAAAAATACAAAGGTAAGTTGCACAGCTGACATCAGTACATAGAAACAGAAATAAAAATGTCAGGAGGCCCTAACTAGCGGCGTCTATCCCATTTGTTCCTTGATCTTGTTGGGTTGTCCCTACACCATCAGTGACCACCGCGTCTGCATGCTGAGGGGAATCAAGCTAAATAACAGTCCCATCCTGAGGGACTCCACCCTCAGTAACACTAGCAGAGGGAACCACATTGGACAGAGGAGCAACATCCAGAGGTTGCTCAGTAGCAGGTCAGAAGAGACCTTGGAAGAAGCTATCACCTGACACTTATCAAAAATTTTCCCAGCAGGGGTAGAAGCTGGGTCAGTATAGACTCCAGGAGGGTCAATCTCCAGCTCTTTATCAAGCTCGTTAGGAGTAGAGCTTATCTGGCCCTTAGAAGGAACACGCTCAGCATAACCTTCACTGAACCCTTGAGAGTACCTAAGGGCCCCAGCCCTGAAAAAATGAGCATGCAGAGCTAATATGCTATCATTCACCTTACCAATGGTATCAAGCAAGGCATCACGCTCTTCCAGAGCTCTTTTCTCAAACGTCATCCGAGCAGACTGCTCTTTACTCAGAAGGCACTGGAGCTCTTCCTTCTCATTTCTGAGCAATTCACGCTCAGTAGACTAGACACTCTTCTCAATCTGCAGAGCGTTCTTCTGATCTTGAAGAGCGTCTCTCTCTTTCTCAACATTGTTAACCTTAATCATCAACTTAGCATTTGCGGTGCCCAAAGCTTTACTTTATTGGTTAGCCGTACCAAGGTTGGCATTGAGTGATTCCATCTGATGCTGCATGGCCATCATCCCAAATAGGGTCTGTAGAGAAATACAAGACAACTAATTGGGTTAAGACAAGAAATCAGAAGGGTTCAAATGCAAAGAATGTATAAAAGTTTGTTGACTAAAAGGGAGAAATTACCTCCATGGCAGACATAGGGAAGCGGGTGAACATTTCTCTCTGATTTAGACTCTTAGCTACCTCAAGGTCTCTTGGAGTCCATATATTCTAGTAATATGCCATTGCAGTTTGACCATCCTTGAACATGGTCTTGTCCGGCATCACGAGCGTTCTGTTCGCTTGGACAAACCGAGGAGTCTATGGTGCAGAAGTTGAAGCAGAAGTATTGCCAGAGGCAAACCCAGAAGGAGCTGGAGGTCTGGGTAAAATAGGTAGGTTGCCAGATGGGCGAACCCTTCTGTTTAGAGGGATATCATCCGGGCTAGGGGGAGTTTCAGGCTGAGGCCTCTTCCCACTTACCTGTTCTCGAGCAATAATGCTGGTACTGGCCAAATGAGTACCAGATGAGGAAGTTGCATTCGGGTTGGCTGGGGGAATGTTGGTGACCGGGTTGATAAGAACCTCATTAGGATTAGCAGAGGGAACGGTATCAGAAATGGTGGCCGAGGATGATCCTGAGGTCGGAGAAGAACCACTGTTTACAGCAGGAGTGGCAGTCGCCCTCGGAGGATTCTTCTTCTTTCCAAAGGAAGGAATCTGAAGATGACTCATGGTACTGCCGAGGATCGATATGTTAGATAGATTCTCTGAAGTAAGGAGGTCTAAACAAGAGGGAACGTCGTTCAAAACGTACTTCTTCAGGTAAGTGATTCTGTCCCTGAAAATACTGTAGCTCAAGTCATCATCACAAGGAATGTCAAGAGAACGACATAAGAAATTGTAAAAGTGAGGAACACAAATTTCGCCAGCACAATCATTCTTATGAGTCTTGAATTTCTTATAAGAGGAAACAAAATATTCTCCAAAGGCGCTGGGGATAAGGAAATCATTTGCAGCTGGAGAAGAACAGGCCCCACTAACCACTATTACGTTGTCTCTCCAACCTTTCTCAGAACTCATCTTGTCCATACATATGGACATCTTATCTAATAGGTAGAAATGGTAGAACGGTTCAAAATTTTTCATTTTGCTAACCTTGTAGCAAAGGAGAAGATCTATAAGGTCAAGATCTAGACCTCTGTCACGGGCTAAGAGCAACAGAACGGATAGAACCCTAAAGAAATTTGGGTTCACTTGCAAAGGAGAAAGGTTCAATCTGTTAAAAACATAACTAAAGAAGGGATACAGAGGGAATCTAATGATATTAAGATGAAGGTATGAGAATAGAACTTCACCGGAAAGAAGGCCAGCACCAGTTCTGATATCTACACTTTCAGGACACAACCTAATCTGAATATTATCGGGAAGATTGAGTTTCATACGCAGGATATCTAGATCGATTCTCATGATTAGAACAAGCAGAAATTGTATGAAAGAACAACGAAGTTCTTAGAGAGGGAGATAGGTGCAGAACTAACCTCGAAAGATCGAACACCATGAAGAAGCGTTGCAAGATCACTGTAAAATAAGCCTTTGCAAGGATTTGCCAAAGAAGATTCGATTTGATTCGAAGAAGACAAGCGAAGACTTGAACAACGCAAGTAAAGTAGCAATTAACAGTGAGGGAGAATAGAGACGGTGAAAAAAGGTTGAAAGGACATCTCTGAAGCTTATAAAGGCATGAAGGGCTCAAAAGTTAAGAAGTTAGAAAAGCGAAGCGTTTCTCGAATCTCGAAGGCTTGGGATCTAGATCCAACCGTCCGTTCCTCAATCCAACCGTACACTTTCCTATGAGATCTTCTTGAGCCGTCAGAGTTATCATTGACAGCCATTAATAATTACCCACTAATTAATTAGGGGGCAATTATGGGGGCAGTTGAGGGTTCCAGAAACAGCATGGGTCGGATACGACCCGCGAACATGGCATCGGGTCAGCTAGCTGGATTCAACCCATACAATGGTGTCACCAATTGGGCTAAGCTCGGAAGATCCAGCAAGAAAAGCCCAACCTATTGTAAAGAAAGCCCAAAGCCGAAGGCCCAAAGAGCACTTGTAATTGCCTATAAATAGGCATAGAGTAAGGAGTGAAGGAGGATGATCATGGTAAAAGTGAGAGAACTCTGTCAAAATGAATACTATTAAATTTTCTTGCGTTTACAAACATGCACCAATAACTCTCTACTATCACCCAAAGATGATTTTATTGCATAAAATATTCACTACATGCAACACGTACAGTGAGTGATATATATATATATATATATATATGATATAGAGGATATGGTGTAAGACTATTTAGGCATCACCAGGGTTGATGGGGTTGATCTCGGCTTATATTTTTTCATTGTTGCAGGCAGAGGAATCAACAAAATTCACCACTTTCTCAGCGATCATTGTCATCACCCGCTTTTTCTCTGCCGGAATCAAGCTCTCATTCTTTAAATATTTCAACATCGGCTCAGGCTCAGGCTCTCTTTGACCCACTCCCTTACCTCTATTCACCACCACCTTGTCTGCCATCTCTCACTCTCTATTTTTCTAAATGCTGTCTTTACCTTAGTTCTAACGTTGAATGGTTAGAACCCAAACACTAAAATTTGGATATCATAAAAATTCACACTATAATATCTTAAAACTCAAAATTTTAGTTCTAAACTTGAACGGTTAAAATCCAAACATTAAGATTCATATTATATTTTAAAGTTTGTAAAAAATTTAGATTCAAAGATCGAATGATTAGAACTCAAAACATTTATTCAAACATCTTAATGTCAAAAGAGTTTTAAATTATCGTGCCATCACTTTTTCACTACACAAACAATTTTAAATTTTTATTTAGGATTATATTATTTAATGATAAAAACTTTATGTCCTATTCTAAATTTCACCCAGACCAATTACGGACACGTGTGTAAACAAATTTATATTTTTGTGACCAGAAACTCAGACTCCACATGCTCTTAAGAGTAGGGCAATTTTATATTATCTTTGACATTTTATTTTGAAAGTTGAGAGAAGTGGTAGACAGGTTGGCGGGAATAGGTGATGGATTATGGATAGGAAAGAGATAAATGAGAGGCTGATACTAACACTTCAAAGTCTTCCAATATCTTTAATCTAATTTTGTGCTTTATGAGACAGGTATAGATTAGAAAATTTGAGTGAGAAGAATGTCTTTTAAAGTACCTTTCATTCAGTTACAATTTTTACAAGTTGCTCTTGTAAACAATTGGTTAATAGGGGTGTTTGACTACTCCATTTAGCAGGAAAAGGCTATGCATGAAACTAGGAAAAGCAGCCCCCTTATATATACTTATTGGACCAGATACCATTTTAAATTCCCACCCCCCTTATGCTTATTGGACTAGATACCATTTTAAATTCCACTTTCTCTCTCTCTCTCTCTCTCTCTCTCTCTTTCTCTCTCTCTCTCTCTCTCTCTATCTATGTAATTATCCTATACAACCTCTGTTCATAAACCCAATCAAAGCAAAATTGAAACAGTCCAATACGAACGCCAACCGGAGAGAAAACATTGTAGCAATTTTCTTAATTCCATTTTTTGGTCATGCTCCTCCAAATTGTTGGGGATTTATACTATTGGGGAGCTTTAATACTATGTTTATCAATCTTTATAGTAGCAATTTTCTTAGGGAGGAAGAAAATGTATTTGTATGGAAGATGGATGGTTTCTATTCCTGTCTTGGATTTTTTTTTTTTTTTCAAAGTTGGACAGGTGTAATGTTTGTTCACTCCTACGGTTGCCTTTTCATTTTGAACCTTCCTAAAGATATCTGGTTAAGGTTGATCACATGACTATGGGGGTAGTGGGAGGGGGGTGGGTTGGAGATTCCTAAAATGTTTTGCAAGCATAACTGGTGAAGAAGAATTTTAGCATTCTTTTACTTTATTGTACAATGTCCGAGGAGCTTTGTACTTCATTATTTTCCTTGTTCTGCATTACTTTAGTCTTGTCAAAACATAAAACATTTGTTATTGATGCTCAGTGATAGACAAAGGCAGGAGAGAGGAATAGGAAGATTATTTGGAAAGTGGTGCCTATTTGTTTTCTTTGGATTGTGTGATAAGAGTGGAATAGGGGATTTATATTTCTCCTTTTTCCATAAATTGGCTTTCTGATGCAGGACAAATAGACTTTTGTAGTTTTGATTTAGAACCAGAAAAAAGAAGGGGATGAGAAGGAGAAGAAAGATGAGATGAGACTAGAAGAAAGGGGTGAGGAGATAGACGAAGGGGGTGAGAAATTAGAGTGAATAGGTAGGTTGACCAGATGGGGGATTGAGAAAAGCAAGAACACTGAGGGAGAAGAAAACAAGGAGAGGTCTCAAACTTACAAATATTATTCAATAATGCAATGCTGAAAATGTCTGATTACATATGAACCTTTATATAGGCACAATGTTAAGCAAGCCCTAATAAACCCTAAAATAAGAAAATACTAAAATATCCGAAAATTCAAACATTACCAAAAATAACAATAAACTTAATTTAATTTACTAAAATCCCTAATTTTATCTCTTTCCTTCTTGTACAAAAGTAATGCTAAAGCATGTGCAACTCATGTGTTCGAATCATATCTTGTTCCTCGTCACTTTCTTTCCTGGATTTTTTTGATTGCTCTAATGTAAGATTTGTTTTGTTGAAATATCTCCAACATATTTGGGTTTTGCCATTGCTTTTCTTTACAGTTTTCTCATGAATCTTGAACTAGTGTAGAGTTTGAAAATCTTAGTGCATTATTTGATTCCATTGGAAGTAATAAATTTATCCACAGATGCCGCAAAATTTTCTCCTAGTCCATGTCAAACTCAAAACCTTAATAAGGTATGAGTCATGTGAAAGGTACTATTAAAGAACAATTTAACTTGTGAAGCATTGCAACCTTATCAAATAAGAAATGATGATTACCTCCAAATTTTTTATGGCTTGAAGGTTTTGAAAATTTGGTTTACTCACCATCTATATGGATGGAAGGCTCATATTGAGGTTATTATTTCACACAAAATTTTAACCATTCATTGGATCATTTTGTTTATTCATTTCTTTCTATGTTTTGTTGGTAACTTGATATTCAACTAATGAAAGGAGCATTATTACGGTTGGATGTTTATTTTGTAGTATGTGATCAAACCACAGTAAAGGTCAGTAGAAGGAACATATTTATATTTAAACTGGGTTGACGGGCAAGAGGAGGCCACACTAAAATCTATTGCAAAATTAGCATGTGGCACCGTATATCTGAGTGTTATTGTCAAGAAGCAGTTTAACTGGCTATATAGATGGGATGCACTGCACAGTGAAAATGGTTCCCCTTATAGTTGTTGGTTGCTTCTTGAAATCTGATGTCTTAATCCTGTTCCTTGAGGTATGGGGGGCCATTGGCTAATGTATTGCATGTGTAATAGCTAATATATTGCACACACAATTGTTATGAACTTTTTGAATCCATTTTATATTAGAAGATGCATATTTGCATTTCTTGCGCCTTTTTTTTTTTTTTTTTTTTTTTCAAGTCACAACTCAAATTTTTAAAGTTATGGGGAGCTCTCTTTAAGCGGCTGTAGAAAAAAATTATGTCATTAATTCCTGGAATCTGGATAGCTGCCACTAGTCATATGGAAGAATGACAACAATAGGGAAGTAACTACCCAAATCATCTGGATCCTGAAGCTGTAGCCTATGTCATGTAATTGTAAACACACACACACGCGCACGCGTGCACGCACACACACATGTATATTATTCTATTCAAGAGTATAATGTATTACTTTTCTTCCAGTTTGGCAAAAACTTGAAGAAGAAAATCAGGAATTTTTCAAGGCATATTACCTGAGATTGATATTGAAAGAACAAGTAATTGAATTCAACAAGTTGCTTGCTAGTCAGGATGAAATGACGCGTCATATGCGCCCAAATTTAGTTGCTCCTACACGCATGGGTAATGGATCTCATATTTTACCAAGTGAGTTTCTCTACTCAGTTTTTAATTATGCTTGAACTGTAGTGGAATTTCCTTTTCATTTATTTTTATTATTTGCATTTGTTGGAATTACTTGTATATGTATATGAATGGATAAATCTCTCAAAAGTGGCTTGATTGGGAAACTTTTTGTTCTATTTACAGCCATAGATTTCGATTAGAAACGCACATTGCACGAGTTTGATATTGTCTTGATTTTTGACATTCTTAATATCTGTCAGTTTGATTACATTCGGTTATTGCAGTTAACTGCAATTTCTTTTCTTTTCTTTTATTATTATTTTTTTTTTTCATTTTTCCTTCCAGAGAAGTTAATCTCAATTTCAGTCAGATTTTCATTGTTTGGTGCTATCTCCGAAATACTTATATCTCTTTTTGTTTTTACCGAAGGTTTTAAACAACGCCATTACATTTTGGCAATACCATTACAAATCCTTATATCAGCCGTAATGAAGGTCTGTAATGGACCATAACTAGCGGTGAACATCTCATGCCCCCTTTTTAACTCTTCTTCTCACTTTCCACAATTTCAGCTTCTAAACTCTCCCAAAACATTACAGTAATAGATCTACTCTCCAAGATTTATAATACACATGTTTGAAGATTAAATCTTGAATCAGGAGTTTGGAATATTTCATTCATTCTGTAAGTTTGAAGTTTTCATAAATATTCTCCTTTCAAAAATATATTTCGTCTATATATTTTACCTCCACTTGCAACCACAATTCTAAAAGCGTCAAGTTTGAACTTCTATTAAGAGTTGTACTAGGCCAAAACCTCTACCACCGAAAAGCACTCTTTTATCTTACCAGACACAAGTGAATGTTTAAAGTAAAAGTGTTTTTAGCCTGTCGAACAGCAACACCAAACATGCAGCAAGTGTGATAGCGGTTGCACTTGTTGTGATGATGATTGAAATTCTCTCTCTCTTTCTCATGGTGATGTGGGTGATTTGGATTAAAAAATTTGTAGAGAAATGTGGTTTTGAATCATACATGGGAGGAGGTGTTTTTTTCACTTCTGCATTAGTTATGAAGAATTGTTAGAACTCTTATGTTGAATGGCTTCATTGCCCTTGGTTTTATGAAAATTTTCTACCATGGGAGAAGTTAAACCTAATTTTCATGGTTCCTCTCTTGCGAATCCAGGACAAGTAGGAATGTGTGGCATTTTTAGAGATCAAGCTGAGAAGAATATTTCAATGCTGGCCATTCAAGATTATTTAATTAAAGCAGAGATCTTGTGTTTGAAGGTCTTAAAACAGCTGTCTTGTTTAGAGTGATTTATATCTTGGTGGAGAGGGATTTTTTGCTTTATGGTGTTCTTGGCAGTGAGATCACTTTATTATTAATTGATTACTTGTTGCCACTATTCATAGTTCCTTATATTGGATTTATAGGCCGGTATATGGCAAGATGGACTTATTGGCTACGAGTGTGTTATGGAAATGGTTGTATAGGTACACCTAGGCCTCAAAAAGCTCCAAGATCGGCAAAACTTAGCCAAAGCACCTTTACCTTCTTTTAGGCACATATAAATCCCTCAGGCGTGCACTTTTTAGTAGGCTCCAAGCTTAAACAATGCATGATTTTTTTTTCTTAATCATTGGGTTTTTATTTTTTCGTAAATGACATAATATTCTCTCTATATATCTTTGTTATATTTCATAGATCATATTTATAAACTTATCAGATAATTGGTGGTTGACTATATGCATCAAAGGTGTCTATTTTTTTATTAAAATATTTATGATAATGTAATATATATTTAAAATTTGTATGATTGTAGCATTTTATAATTGCACATTTGTGATATTAATTTTTTTTTTTTTTGATAAGTAAAATTTAAGAAAAGGCACTCAAGAGGGGAGCACTCCCAAAAGAATACACAAGACGCCAAAGGCGACACATTTGTGATAGTATTTGATTTAGTTGACTCTCTTAGTTGATATGCCAAAAGACCATTTTTAAAAAATAATCTTGCTTATGTTGAAATTTTCGAAATGTATCTTGAATTGATATGCTGAAATTTAGCTTATGTTTTTTTTCCTAGTTGGTACTCACACACACTTGTCTCTTCTGAGACTTGAACCCTTGACCTCCCTTTGGGAAGTAAGAGGCTGATACCGCTAGGCCACTGGCAGTTGGTAAATTTAGCTTATTTTGACTTGCTTAGTTTGTGTTACATTTGTAATTTTTTTCTATTACAGCTATACTTAGTATTGCATTTATATGACGCACGTGCTTTAATTCTCTCAGGCTCACATCTTACATTGCCCCTTGCACTCTGACCCTAGGAGACCTTGGTGTTTTAGTGAGATTGGGCCTTAATAACTACACTAAAGGGTCTTAACTATAATGTTGATTTTTGGTTCTTGATTTTTGTTTTTTGGGTCCGGGAGCCTGGTTTTATTTTTCTGGTTTGTTTTATTTTCGTTTTAACGACCAGTCCACTTCTGTAATTGATTAATTATTTTTAGTATATCTTCTTGTTTCCTATAAGAAATGATGTGGTTTAATTAAAATTAATTGATGTTTGGAAAATCAAAATCTTATAAGTATTATAGTCATTTGTGTACCATTCTTCACCAGGATCACCATTAACGATGTTTTGTTAGATTCAGGGAACATAAGAAGGTGAAGAATGGTTAAAGAAAGAAAGTTGAAGTCATTCAAGAGATGTAAAGTAGAGCTGGAATACACAAAATTTTGTTAAATTGCGACAATCTTGATTCCAATTTTTTTAAAACTTTAAATAGATGCAATCATATTGGGAGGATTCAGGTGGATGGGGAATTGTTTTGCAAGGAGGTGGAGATTTGTAAGGGTTTTGCTGATTTCTTTTCGAGTTTGTTCACTGAATTAGCTAGTTAGCGTCCTTTGCTTGCAGGACTTCACTTTGACTCTATTTCGAGTGAAGAGTGCTCTGTTCTGGAAGAGCCCTTTTCGGAAGAGGAAGTTTTGGCTGCTTTGAAGAGTTGTAACAGGGATAAAGCCCCAAGGCCTGATGGTTTTTCTATGTGTTTCCTTTTGGAGTGTTGGGAGGTGGTTCGTGAGGAGGTAATGGGTTCTTTTCATGCTCTTTTCATGCTTTCTATGATCAGGGTTCTTTTGAGAAGAGTTTGAATGCCACATTTCTTGCTCTTATTCCAAAGAAGGGAGGGGTGATTGATGTTCGGGATTTTCGCCCTATTAGTTTGGTGGGATGTTTTTATAAGTTGGTTGCTGAAGTCTTGGCTTCCAAGTTGAGAAAGGTGCTGGATGGCGTCATTTCTGATTCTCAGAATGCCTTCGTGGGAGGTAGACATATTTTGGATTCGGTCCTTATTGTGAATGAATGTGTGGACTCTCGTTTGAGTAGTGGGGTTCCGGGGGTTTTATGCAAGTTGGATATTGAGAAAGGGTATGATCATGTGAGTTGGAGCTTCCTCCTCTACTTGTTGGAGAGGATGGGTTTTGGTGGGCGTTGGAGGAGATGGATTCTGTTTTGCATTTCTAGTGTTCGGTTCTCTGTCCTTGTGAATGGGGCTCCGACGGGTTTTTTCTCTAGTTCGAAAGGCTTGAGACAAGGGGATCCGCTCTCTCCTTTTTTGTTTCTTTTCGTGATGGAGGCTCTTAGCAGATTAATGAAGAGAGCTGTGGATTTGGGTTTTTTGAGAGGTTTCCGGGTGGGCAGGGATGTTGCTAGTCAGCTGGAAATCTCTCACTTGATGTTTGCTAATGACACTCTAGTGCTTTGTGATGCTAATGCGTCCCAACTGAGATATTTGAGATGTGTTTTGATTTGGTTCCAAGTTGTCTCTGGCCTCAAGGTAAATGTCGGTAAGAGTGTTCTTGTGCCTATTTGGAATGTTCCTGAGATTGAAATGTTTGCTCGGATTCTTGGCTGTCGCACTGGTTCTTTTCTCATTTCCTACTTAAGGTTGCCTTTGGGAGCTTCTTCGAGATGTATGGGGAGCTAGGATCTTATTGTGGATAGATTTGAAAGGAGGATGGCGGGGTGGAAAAAGTAGTATCTCTCAAAAGGGGGCAGGGTCACGCTGATTAAGAGCACCTTTTCTAGCCTCCCCACTTTTTTTATCTGCCTCTTTCAGATTCCTTCTTCGGTGGTTGAGAGAATTGAGAGATTGCAGTGCAACTTTCTTTGGGGTAGGGGGGGG
>JAOTQH010248313.1:0-12115 GCA_025631255.1 Cornus kousa | reverse complement strand
GTTCTATTGAATTGTTAAAATATTTTCCTTAAATTGCAAATGTCTTGATTTGTGTGGAATGAAAAAATGTCTATGATACTTTTTATTCTATGGAAATGGCTCTTTTGCGCATACGCCAATTTGATAAGAAAAACAGAACATTGACAAATGAGATATGTAAAGCCCCTTTGATACGGGATAGTGGAATCCTTTAGTTTGGCAGAATGCTGAGTGGGTGGAATGCTCACTACCTCCAGAAGGATGCTTGTTAGGATGGCAACAATCCTAGAGTTGGTGGCTATGCACCAGGCTTTCATCACACAACAATGCGTAGTATGGAATTGTGATAACTCGAAAAGGCTAGCTCCAGTAGCAAGGATCTTTTCCTGAGTCTGCCCTTGGTCCAAAAGGGGTTACACTTTATTTAATGTTGGAATTTGGAATGCTTCAGCTACAGTTCCCCGGGCTTGGAATAGCAACGGCACCTACCACTTTCAGTTCTTGGCTGCTCATAGATCAGTTGAAAATATTTTTCTTGGTTTGTGAATCTTAGAGATTCAGGTACATTATATCATAAATGTTGATGATTTATTAATGCTATTTTCTATTATGATCTATTGACATAAATGATGTTTTCTCCTGCATTTTTTTTTTTTTTTTGATAAGTGATGCTTTCTATTGCTTTTTACTGAATTAACAAACTTGGCACTATGTTTCCTATTTGAGATCCGTTTGAGAATTGATTATGATATCCTCTTGGACTTACTTAACAAAAGAAAAATGATATCCTCTTGGACTTGCTCTATGAAAAATTTAGTGCCACGACTTCCCCTTAGTGCATGCTTTGTTTAGTACTTATGAAGGACAGTTTTTTTCTACAAGGCTGTCTAGTTCATTCCTATTTTCTAGACATGATAGTGAGGAAATATGGAAAAGCAAAGACACTTATTCGACATAACAAACTACAGACTTTTAGGTACTAAAGGCCTTTATCAAAGATTTTAAGTGGTATTTTCACAAAGGTTGTTAAATGATTTATTTATTTGTTGGTATGGAAAAGAAATATTAAACAACATATATATAAATCAATTATGATTTACAATTTAAGTCTTAGAAATGAAATAGAACAGATAATCCATAGAAATAAAGTTTAATTGTTCCCCGATAAATATCAAATATACCTCATCGAACATCATGGTAAGAGCCACACATGCTGCTTTGTTATTTGTTGACATGATAGCGTCATGCAACGGATCACGCCCATCCTCGACAGCATTGGCCTTTGGATGAAGGTATTCAGGACCTTCAAACAAAATTAGCAGAAGGACATACATAAGAATAAGAGAGCAGTTCGCAAGATAAAATCATGGAACCGGTTGCCCACAAAAAAAAAAAAAAAAAATCACATATTAGCAATTCCAACATCAACAAGAAAAGCTAGAAAAAAAAAAAAAAAAACAAAAAAAAGCGGCAACGACGCAACGTCAACAAAAGTTAATCATGAAAGTGGAAATTTATGCATGTTCATACACACATATCCGCGTACATATTATGAAGAACGAATATTAATATACATATGTATATAAATAAATATAAGAACAAGGTTGGCTTCATTCACTCCTTTTTTCAGAATGAGAACCACAACTGAAGGAAAAGACCACAAATCAATTCATATCAACAGAATACAGATGTAACTCAGTACATATGAAGGGTTCATAATGCCCAGCGAAGGATTACAATTTACACATGTACAGATATATATCTACACACACACACAAAATAACAAGGATGGCTACATTTACTATCTTTTTCAGAATGAGCACCGCAACTAAAGGAAAAGACAAATCAACTTATACCAACAGAATACAGGTGTAACTCAGTACACGTGATTGTAGGAAGAGTAGGACATCATTTTTTTTTATGCATGTGATGTTGTGGCCCGAATTTGGTGCCGAGTTGCGTTGTGACCCACTTATGACCCGACAACCCGTTGGATAAGCTTTGTGTGAGCCCAAGCTCACCGGAAAATTTTTGACCCCTTTTTTGCTCGTGGGCCGTGGACCCTAATTAGTCTCTTGTAGTCCAATATATAAGGGCGCTTAAGGTTTGGAGTAGTGTAAGAGAGAGATACTGAAATTTGTACAAAAACATAGTGAGGGGCTGAAATCTTGTAATATCTGATTTTACATATAGTGAAGACTTTCGCCGGATCTCAACCGTGGACGTAGGCTGTTGCCGAACCATGTATAAATCTTTGTGTTCTTAGTGTGGTGTGTTTATTTTTCTATCGTAATTCTTGATTTTATCTTGGGTTCGTTGCGTTTGTCATAACAATGCATAAAAGACATAGAACTTTATTTATTCATTTTTTGCTCTTAAAGCATAAGGATCTAAAGTGGAAGAGGCAGGCATCTCCAAAGCTAATTCCATGACTATGTATAACAGACTAAAGCAAGAATATTGGGACCAATTTCACTGGTACAATTTTTAAAGCCCCACCCTTTTGTAAACTGGGGCAACAACATTAATTATGTTATTATGCAACATAAATGCATTCTGTTCAACTTATGGTTTATATGAAGACAAAACATAATTGCACAACCAAGAGTTTAGATCCAGTGAATTTTCTTCTTAGAAATCCACACAGCATGAATAAATTAGGAGGAAAATTTGGAAAAAGCAGCCCAGTTCACAAGGGTCCTGCCATTGCAGCATCTGGGAAGGCTCATATGTACACAACCTTACCTCGGCATGCGGATAGACTGTTTCTTGCTTTGAACCCATGACCTCTAGGTCACAATGCATCAACATTACCTTTGCACCAAGGCCCACCCCCAAAGGAAAAATTGAAACAAATAATAAAAGCAAGCAGCCAGTCAAACCCAAAACTCCACTCCAATTTCCTCCTTCCATTCACACATGTTCTGATAATCTATAGATATACCCAAGTACCAGATGTTGTCAGCAAAAGAAATAACTTCAGGTATTCTACTGCCATATTTTCCAGGGTAAAGTGCAATAAACCCCCCTGAACTATTTAAAAAGTATAATTTGAGGACAAAATCCAAATTTGCCGGCACCTGAGCCAACCGGAAATGTTAGATTACAAATTTTCCCTTTAGTAACAATTAATAATAGGGTACCACTTAATAAAAAAGTAACAATTAATAATAGGGTAAAGTGCATTAAACCCCCCTGAAGTTTGAGCCGATTGCAATAAACCCCCCTGAAGTAAGTAAAACCCCCCAAACTATCATTTTGTTGCAAACCGTGATGTAACCGTGAAGTTGCCGTTAACTAAAAAGAAAATTACAGTTTGGCCCTCTCCCCATTGTTCGTTCTTTGGGGATTTTGTGAGACAACAGCAACCTTCAACAAACATCAGCGAGATTGGGCAACCTTTAAGATACCCAATTCCGATGAGCTTACATAGTCCGTGAACGAATATAGAACTTCGCAAACTGCATGCTCCATTGGCGACGGCAACCAAACCCAAGAACTCCACACCGTCACCGGTAACCAAACTGAAGCTTCAAAGAAAAGACCCAAGTAACCCAATAATTTTGAGATTCTCTGATTCGAGGGATATATATATATATATATATGTGTATATATGTATATATATAAGTACGCTACTGGAAAGGCACAAGGAAACAATTTGCTCTCAGATTTAGGAAGATAAGTACCAATCCAAGAAAAAAATAGTAACTAGAGAAGGGTCCAACTCTTCGCCTATGATCTCCGGCGAATTCACCTCGTAACAGTCCGGTGGCGCTTCATTAACAGACCCACTTCGAGCTCCATTAACAAACCCAGTTCGACAAGCTTCATTAACCTTGGCCGGAGAATCTCGATCGTTTTCAGTTCGGTCAATCTCTAAGGAAATAGAAAGAACAGAACAGAGAGGAGAACTCTAAAATCTTCATCAACGGAGAGTTCCATAGTAGTTCAACAAGTAACCATTAATTCCGGCGAAACCCAACCTGCACTTAAGTTCTATTTTAGTCCGACGAAGCCCAAAGAACAACATCTTAGTCCAGCGAGGTCCAGTGAAAAAATAGCTACTTCACGACCTGCATCCGAGCTTCGGTGAACTGACAACAGGCTTCACGACCTGCTTGCCTTCTCCGGTGGCAACTATTTTGAACGATTCCCTTATTTAGTAGCAACCTTTCTGTTGCAGATTTGGAAGATGAAGTCGGGGCACCTTTCTGTTGCGGATTTGGGTTGAGTGAATCAGTCGCGATTGCAACGGCAGTTTCCATGAACGTCGACCCAAATTTCTTGAATTTCCTAAAAATGATTTTTTGAGTTTTTAATTACCTCGCTGGATAGTTGAGGGGTGGTTTTCGTTTGTGGGTTATTGGATTGCATTTAGCAGGCAAAAACCTTCGGCGATGACAGGATTTTGAGTCTCTGCTGTTGGTCCATGCCGGAGCTCGACGATCCAGCACATCTTCGGCGAGGATCGGCTCAGCTTGTTGGAGAATTCTACTCCGACGAGGGCAAGTTTTTATCTCTTAGTTGTGTCATAAGGGCTAATTTTGTCATTTTAAAACTTTTTTGACCCTCACGTGACTTAAGTGCTCCCATTTCTGTTAAATTTACAACGGTGAGTTAACATTTGCAACAATTGGAATAGTTTAGGGGGTTAAGTGTCTTTGCCATAGTTCAGGGGGGTTTGTGAGAAAGAGAAAAAAGTTCAGGGGGGTTTAATGCACTTTACCCATATTCTTGCTTACACCGAATTTGCACTTTAAATTAAGTTTAAATTAAAATTTCTTTAATTTTACATTCAAGTTTCTCTAAAAAAATAGCTTTAGTAGCATTATTCACAATCGATAAGTTTTTTGTACCTATCAATCTTTGAAAATTTGAAATCATCTTGATTTCAAGCTACCTGGGGAAGTTAACATGAGCAAGCTGTTAGCCTGTTGCGTCTTTTTTCACTTGAATTTTCCCGAGTGGTCGAAAAAGCTATGCATAAGTTGGGTTACGGAAGCAGTAATATTAATAACAACCCACAAGTTTAAGTTCAGAACCCAACCCAGTTAGAACTCACGGATTTCAAACTTGGCCCACCTTGTCGGTAAGTTTTGTGCCAGCCCAAATTAAATAGCCCATCTCTTACAATGTTTCCTTTAGCCTCTATCGCTCTCGATTTTGTATTTATTTTTTCGGATTTATTTCCTTATTTTAATTCTTTGTCTGGGGACGGGACTTAGAAAATTGTGTAAGCAGGTAATAGGGGATTATTTTTATTTTTTATTTTTTTTTGTTTCCGCATAATTTCATGGGAGGTAATATTAAAATTTCACAAGTATATAATTTTTTCTAAAAAATCACTACTATATAATATTTTTTAAGAAATAATGATTTACCGGACCATCAACATATGAGGTTGGTGTCCGCCACCACTTTGAACAATTTTATTCTTGAATTTTATCGCAAAATGGTAGTTTGTTTAAGTAATACTCAAATGTAGGGCTGGAAACAAAATTATTTTGCATCTCAAGAACTCGCAAAAACGCATTGGCACACAGTCACACAAAGCAGGAGAGATGATGTCATGCAAAGTTGGTTGTTCACCCAATGTAATCTGATAATATATATTCATGCAAGAAATCAACAAGCATGTTGTATGAGTTTGGTAGTATTATAATATGTATTTGTGTATACTGTTGAGTACCGCAAAGTTGAAGTCATCATTAACTAACTCATCACACAGATCTATATATATATTATATATATATATATATATATATTAGTCATGTAAGTGTAATTAATTGTAACTTCCAAACTAAGCAATTAATGAGAACATTTTTGTGACATATAGTTGATGACTTGAATACTTGATCCTTATCACGTGCAAGTCCAACGAATGTTAAAATTGGGAAGCATGCCTCAGATTATGCTGGGATATATAGAGTAACTAAACAACAAAGCATTGTTTCTCTATTCCAAACATTGGTGTTTTTATTTTTTATTTTATTCTTTCTTCTTTCTTCTTCTTATTGTGGGGGTGTTAGAACTTTTAAAATATTTCATAATTTATCATCGCTTAATTAATTAAATGTGTTTGACAATATAATTTAAAATCGCAATAATCTTAATTTGAAATGGGGTAAAATTTTTAAGTTACAAAAATTTCAGTTATCACTAAATGCTAAAAAATTATGAATATATTCAAAAATATTATGCTGGTTGTCACACTAAGGACAGTTATAAAAACCATGGTCGGCTTCATATCAGTAGTAACTAATGGAGCCAAATCACCCAAACATCACTCTTTATAGAATCTCACTCATCTATTTCTCAAAGTGTGAAACCAGGTACAATAAAGAAGGAACTCACAGGACCATATGAAGCTCCTTCATTATATATAATATACGTATATGCCCAATTTGATGACTTTTGTCTTTGTGTAAATAATGCAAGTCAATCAAAAAGGAAGAAGTACTATCCACAATTATTTATTAAAGTAACACAAGAAAGGTAAAAAAATTCAAAAAAACACAAAGTAGAAGGTTCAAAGTTACCATTTAGAGGAGTGTTAGTATCACAACCATTAACTACATCAAGTATTAACTGTATTACAAAAACCTTGCGCAAAAGGGTTTTTAAACGGTGAAATGTTGAGAAGTGAAAAATTAACAAAAGTGACAAAGCTTAAGTGGCCGATACAGAGTTACATTACATATAGTCTCATATATGCACATGGAGGTAGAGAGAGAGAGAAATGGGGATGGGTTAGAGAGAGAAAGTGAGCTCGTCATGTTTGCCATCTGTTGTAGTTGGCAGGACTATCCGGGTTTTCCAAAGCCATCTTTTTATGCTGGCAGAGACTCGTGAGGTGTGACGGTGATGAGACCGAAGGTGGCCCTTTTTCATGCTCTATGTTTGCAGATTCGCTCTCTATCTCTGTCCGGATTGTAACGCACAGAGCTCTCGAACCCTAATTTTTCAAACTCAAGCCCTAGTGTTGTGCGAGTGCTGATCTACAAATGCAGGGCGAGGGTGAGGTTTTCTAAGATTTTCTGGTTGTCAAATTTTAAATGTGGTTCTCCTGGTGATCTATAGAAGGTCCGATTTTTTCTTTTTGAGCAAAATGTGGGAATTTTTAGGTGGTTGTGTCTTTAATTTTCTAATTTTTTGAACTTCATAGACTTTGGGGATGGTGTTATATAACACTTGCTATTGCTCTCTCTCTATCTCTCTTTACACACATGTATGTGGCGCTAAATGCATGATTTGATGAAATTATTTATCATGGTTTTGAAATTCAATAGATTTAACTTCTGTTCATCTGAATTTCCCCCATTTTTAAATTTAGTCAGATTCTAACTATTTATTTTTAATTTATTATTATTATTTTTTTTTACAAGTAAGTCAGATTCTATCCATTTGGGATCCTATTTTGTACAAGTCAAATTTCTGTAATTTTATTTTTTCCTTTTTTTGTCTTCTTTTATGAATTGTCGAGTTTTGCAATTTCAGGAGATCAGCGTTCTTTCTTTCTCTGTGTATGTTTAACTATTTGGGGCAACATTGGAGGGGCCTGTTGTGGGTTGCCTGAATATTTTAGGATTTACTGTAGAAGAGAGCACTTTAGAGCTTTAAGAGTTGATGTACCATTGGAAGTCTCATTATTTATCTAATTATATTGTAAATTCTCTGCATGTGTTTTTTTTTTTTCCCCTCTCTCCTCTCTCTCTCTTTTTGGTAATAGTTGGATGGTGTTTACTTATCGAAAAAAAAAAAGTAATAGTTGGATGGTGCTAGAAGATTTTATATTTGGAGAATCTTTCCAATATCATATTTATCACATGTTTGTATTATTTCACCTATAAATAGAGGTGATCGTTGTATGCAAAGATTAAGAGAGAATATATTATAAAGTGATGTAGCCTTTTGGGCTCTATGTGCTGTGGATGTAGGCCCTAGTGGCTGAACCACGTAATATCTATTGTTTTCAACTTCTTGGCTTCCCTTTTCCTATTTGCATTTCTTATTATTGCATCCAAATTTTAACACGGTATCAGAGCCTAATTTCTCTTTCTAGGTTCGGACCCCTATTTTGGGGCATTCCCTTAGCATCTGAAATGTTGCTTAAAGTTTCTCGGTGCTATTTGTGACTTATTTGGGCCACCGGTGTGTTCGGCAACAATGTCTCCGCCTTTGCTGTGTCTCCGGCAATTTTTATTGACTTGTTTGGGCTGCCGGTGTCTTCGGTAGCATTGTTCGTCACCTTCGCCATGTGTTCGATGCTATGTGGATTTGTTTTGGCTGCCGGTGTGTTCGGTAGCATTGTTCTCTAGTTGTTTTATTGTCTTTTTTCAAATCGTCGGAAAAAATATATGTTTCATGATTTGATATGCAAGCGGAGCGTTATTTCCATACACCCTTCAGCTTGAGGGGAAGTGTTAGAAGATGTTATATTTGGATAATATCATTATAGGAGTGATTTAAGACCAGATATTGATACGAGTGAATCATGGGAGTGATTTTAGGAATCTTTCCTATATCATATTTATCACATGTTTTTATTATTTCAGCTATAAATAGAGGTGATCATTGTATGGAAAGATTAAGAGAGAATATATTATAAAGTGATGTAGCTCTTTGTGCCGTGGATGCAAGCCATAGTGGCTGAACCACATAATATCTTTGTGTTCTTCGTGTTTCATTTCTCTCTTCACTTCTGTTTTATGCTTGACAACAGATGGTGTGACCTGGAGTTCTAGTGTTCAGTTTTCCATCGGTTGATATATGAAGATTTGTTTATGTTAGTATCATTTTCTTTTCTTTTGATTGAAAATGTGGGCAGTACTTTTATCTCTTTTTTTGGGGAAATCTTTATAGTTTATACTTTTCAAATTCCAATATTCTCATAAATTAGGGCAAATTAAAGATGTAAAGTGTAAAGAAGAGATATTAGAAGAGAAGCAAAAATATTTTGAATAAATTTACATTTCAGACCTGGATTGGACGGTTGAACTGTTTAGTTTATGAACTTGCCTTCCCCTTTTGATCCTAAAATTTAATGCCTAATATCGGGACCAAACAGTTTTAGATTTAAAATGTTAAGGGTTATATATTTCCTTGTTTTTTATTTATTTATTTATTTTTATTATTATTATTATTATTTTTTAATCAAACAAAAAATTTCATTTTAATAACTTGTACACTAAAATTCTATCTACTTTAGTTATAAACATTTATGCAAATTGATTGTTACTGCTGCTGCTACTGCCACTGCTGTAGTACATCATATCAAGTGGTTGAATAGCGCAGAAATATGTAAAGTGATCAAAACCTTCCTACATTTGACTTCCAGTCTGGAATTATGCACATGCTTTCCAATTGCCTATGTGCCTGAAAGAGATTAACCAAATAAATGTAAGTTTATTTTAGGAAAAGGAGTAAATTATTAGATTACCTTAAACATGATCCTAGTTGAAGTTTTAAACTTTTAGCCTATTGGGATAACAACACTTCTGCAAAGAACACTCCCCTCTTTGTACCAAGGTAAAAAAAGATAGAAGAGAGACAAAATAGAAAAGAAAAAAAATTAAAGGAGGGAAAACTTATCCTAATCAGAAGAATGCAATAATATGACTAATTCTAAGTAGCAAGAAATCTTAACACATCTGAAACAACTTTTGCAGTTCAGCTGAGTTTATCACAATATATAATAAAGTCAAAATCTTGCAAATGTATTTCTTTGTGGGGCACAATAATTTCTCCTACTTTTCTTTCCTTCTCTCATTCTTTTGATTTTGATTTTTTCTGAACCAAAAAGGGAAAAAAAACAGAAGGGAAAAGAATCAAAGAGCCAAAGAAATATTAACAAATGACAGATATATTTTTTATTTTTTATTTAATGCTGGTTGTTAGCTAACTAATGCAACCTTCCTTTTTATTGGTTTGAGACTGGCTGTGTAAGGGATAAGATGCTAGGCATGGCATAGACGGAGTTTATATGGCTCTCCATAGGTAGGGATGCAAATGAACCGAGCCAAGCTCTAGGCTGCTCGGGCTCGTTTGTTATAGGCTTAGCTCGGGCTCGATTCGGGATTGTGACCAGCTCAAAAAACTGAGTTTGGGCTCGATCTCTATCTCGGCTCGTTTAAGAAAACAAAATGAACTAATGTTGAAAATCGGTTCAGGCTCGTTTTCAAGCTCACCATGCTCATTTAGTAAATCATTGCCTTTTTATTTTATACTTCCAAAGAATAAAGAATGCCAATAAAAAATAGAAACAACTATAAATGAGCCCTAGAACGAGCCTACGGTTCACAAACATATACGAGCCTATGTTCACGAACATAAACAAGCCTACATAAGCTCATGTTCACAAGCCTACACAAGCCAAGCCAACACTGTTTGGGATTTACTCATTTACTAAACGAGCCTAGAAAACGAGCTCGAGCTCGGCTCGTTTGCTTAACGAACAAGCCCAAGCTGAGCCCTAAATGAGCCAAGCCCGAGCAGTCGTGAACATCTCGGTTCATTTGCAGCCCTATCATAGGTACCATGGAAAAGCTTTTACACATACTGTTACCTGCCTGATGCAACCTTTCTTTTCCCATACTCAGCATGGCATATATATATATATATATATATATATATATATCAAAAATAAATGAACACTGAACTGACTATTATGCCTCAATATTTCAACTATGATAGTGTATTTAACTTGCTGCACAGGTTTGCTAAAGAATGACAATGTTATTTTCCATATCATTTGGCCATGCTAGGACTAATTGCCTCTTGTTGCCTATTGTATTAGGCTCTTTAAATTATACAGAACTTAAATTAGTTCAAAATTTTCAAGAGTCTAAATGCAAACTTATTATTCTTGTCAAAATTGTTACTTTTATCTACCAAGTGATGTGGGCATTTTTGGCAATGAGCTCGAAAAATTGGTAGAAATGTTTCTGCCTCAAATTTGGCAGTATATGCTGGTGTATTTTTTTCCAAGTGATTTCACCTATATCAACACGCAACTTAGTCAAATTCACTAGTCCTTCTTTCTATTTCTTTGCCTCACTCATAAATGTAAATGATTAGATGAAACTAAAGTAGCTAAGAGGTGATTTACATTATTTTAGCAAGAAAGATACTAAGATCATCTATAATGCTCTAGTTGCTATTTATGGATACATGATTCATTTATGACATTTATGAGCATATGATGATGTTTCATTCTTTAGTTCTAGATGGTGACCGAAAGTCAAAGCATTTGGGAGTCATTTATGACATCTATGAGCATATGATGTTGTTCATTTTTTAGTTCTAGGCGGTGAGAAAGTTGAAGCATTTGAGATGATGGTTAATTTCTTTTATTAGGTACATCCCTATATCTTTTGTTGATCTGAAAAATGTTGTATGAACATTGATGCTGGATGCAAATTTGACGAAACTTTGGACATGTTGACGTGGTAGATTTCTAAAAGCAAGACAGGACTAAAACATGCCAAGCCAAGACAATTAATAAATGTGATATATGTCACATATTTTTATATATTATGTTTATCTCGTGCTTTATTTTCATCAGAACTTGATACGTTTTCTCTGATAATTTATCTAATTCTTCATGTGTATTAAAAGATTCAAGTTATGCTGTAATTCACAAAGGCACTAAATTTATTTATTTATTTATTTTGAGATGGAAAAAATGGTGAGTCTTTCCTGGAAGCATGTTCAATCATTTATGTGGCATGCCAACCATGTTCCTGAACATGAACTGTTTATTCCAAGGTACCGAACGTGTATATTTTAGATCTTATAAGGAAATCCCTGTGCTACTTGGACCGAAAGTTGCATTGGTGAGGTGTTGGTGATTTTTTTCTCCACATGACAGAAAGTTTAGTGTACTCACTAAGTGGACTTATATTTTTGGGTTTAAATTCTCTATCGATGAGAAAAATCCAATTGGCCAAATTTCTGGTCGGCATCTATTTTCATTTTCCTTCCTTTTTGCTGATGAGTTCCATAACTTTCTGTTACATGTGTTTCCTTCCCCATTTTTTCTTTCCAAATTGACTTCATGGTACACACTCACTCTCTCTCTCTCTCTCTCTCTCTCTCTCTCTCACACACACACACACACACACACACACACACACAA
>JAOTQH010248302.1:0-12115 GCA_025631255.1 Cornus kousa | reverse complement strand
ATATATATACACACACATATAAAAGATCATAAAAAAAATTCACCAAATAGGATTTAGTTTGCAAAACAAGAATTACAGATCTTGATTAGTTGATTTAGAAAAAAAATTTAAAACAAAACCCATACATACTAGTTAACAGTTGCAGAGAGGGGGGCAAGCTTGCGAGTTGAGAGACAGCAGCTGAAGCTTGCGAACTGCGAACCCGAACTAGAACAGTCAATTGTCTAAAGAATTGTTGTTATATATGGGTTTTGAACTTCTGATTCTTATAGATTTTGTAGTTTGCAACTGCACAGAGAGAGAGAGAGAGAGAGAAAGAGAAAAAAAAGGCCAAGTTCAGAGTTGACAATGAGAATAGAGATAGAGGCTGCAATGGTTTGCCCTAAATTTTTATTATTATTATTATTTTTTTTTTTCTCTAGTGGTCTATCATCCATTGAAAGGCTAAGCAATAAATAAATAAGTATGGTGTTTCTTCTAGAAGCAAAGCAAAATAAAAAATAAATAAATAAATAAAACTATTTTGCTAGGTGAAACCCATTTCAATTAGGTAATATCTAACTTAAGATGAATAAGGATTAAATGACACTTGTCATGTCCTTGTTGGGCCACGTACTCAGGTTGGACAAACTTCATCGTCTTATATATATTTGTCTTTGTGTTAGATTTCAAGGGTTGGAGGACAAAATCGGCGTTGGAGGAAAAGAGACCGCATGGAGGAAAAGAGGAGGTTGGATCGGATCAAAGAAATAAAACTCAAAATTATAAAGCGGCTTTTATGTCATTTGATATTTAAAGATATTTTGTATTAAAAAATTTAGGACAAAATGGTCAATTCGCATGTGTTTGAGGCCAAAAAGTAAATTGGGGGTGCAAGTGAAAGTTAAAAATAAAATCTTCAGTTAGTTAAAAAATGATCTAATCTCAGGAGGTGTCTGTGTAATTTACCTTTTTTTTATTAATGGTTTTACCTATGGAAGTCAAATTTGTTACCATCGGAAACCAAAATCTAAGGATACAACTTGGGTTAGGCTTGTGTTGAAAAATTCCAACCCGAATTTAATTAAAGCTTGGCTTGGGTTGAAGTGCTACCAATCCGAGCCAACCCAAACCTAAATTCTAATATTATTTTCATATATAATTTTACTTTCAAAGGTATTATATATAATATTTAAACTACAACTACTTTTTTCTTTTCAAATTGTTTTGTTAAATTTTAACTTATTTTATGTTATAATTTAGGGGAATTAATTTTCTAAAAATTTGTTTCTAATTTATTAAAAATTTACAAAAATAAATAAATAAATAAACTTTTTTTTTTTTGTTTAAGAGTAATTTAATCTAAAACTAATTCAAAATCATATTAAATTTTCGATGTAAAGATTAGCTATATAAGTAATCCGAATTAACCCAAAGTTTTTATCCAGAATCTAACCCCGAATTACAAGCCCGAATTTAAAGGTAAAAAAATTAGTTGGGCTTGGGTTGACTAATTAGGATTGACACTAGGGTTAGGGTTAGGCTTGGATTTAGCGTTTCATATGGTGGATTGGACTCAATTTATACCTCAAACCCGCCCAACCCGCCTGAGTTGCAACCCTACCAAAACCCCTATAGAGCAATTAAGGTGATTTAAATAAAATTGATACACACTAATTACATTTGAGGGATACGAGTCTTTGTGGTAACAACATAAATATTGTATTTTATTAGACGGATCTTATCGGTATCGTACTTTCAAATCATAAAATAACAACTTAGAACTGAAGTGTCCAACTTTTCAATAGAGTATATTCGTGCCCAATTTTCTTACTTAGAAAATTGTTGAATATTAAGGTTCTGTTTGTTTTGACGTAAAATAATTTTTTTAAAAAATATTTTTTCTTTTTCAGGTAAAATATTCTTTTATTTTTACTTTGTCGGTGTTTGACAAAAATTTACGTCGAGATTGAGATCGAGTCCATCGGACCGGACATGTAAAATAACTTGTCGAAATTTAATAGATAAGTTATTTTTATTAAATTTTAATATTTTTTTCTTTATAAATATTTTATGATAACTAAACACTAAAAAATATAAAAATAATTTTTGAAAAGTATTTTACTTCTAAACAAACGGACCCTTAATAATTTCTCCGAATGATCTCTGAATAGTTTTTTTTTTTTTCGAAAGGTAAATTATATTAAATGAAAGAAAAGGTACAGAGGGTAAATATGAACAAGGCCAAAGCCCAATCAACATCTACCAAACAGCCAAGACAAAGCCCAGCCTAAACATGTAAACAAAGGCAATAGTAGTCTAGAAGCCCTAGACTAAGGATGTCTAAGTCAACATCGTACACTTCGGAGACGACACAAGGAGAGGCAAGAAAACTGCCTCTGTTAGATCAGTCTGGCGGCTCCGCCGGAGGACGAATGAAAGCCTTCGAAAGGCCCCATTCAGAAATTAATCTCCTTGCCGATGAGGAATCCTTCACATGCATAGAAAAAGCCTTTGCTTAACCATATCCGTGATTTGCTTCAAAACCATGGATTGAGAAGAACGCAGTGCTTTGAAGGCCCGATTATTCCGTTCCATCCAAATACGGTTAATTGCGGTAGAGAGAACAAGCTTATTGGCCGAATTTCTTAGAGATCGACCCCTCCAGTGACGTGAAGCCCATTCCACCAGCTCTGTCCAGGAGGCATTCCCTTGGCAAATTCCACACTTATCCTGTAAGTGCCTCCAGATTGGCCTAACAAAGGAGCAATCAAAGAACAGATGCGCATGTGATTCATCAACATTTTGGCATAGATGGCACAAGGTTGACCCCAGATTGGATGGACTGAAGCTCCTATCAATTGTAGGGAGCCGATTCTGCACTGCCAGCCATAAGGTAAAATTGCATCTTGGGATTGAAAATGAGTTCCATACCAGGTGAGCCCATTGCCGCAGAAAGAAATTGGGTGAAAGCCAGTCTAGTGTGTGGCTATTGGAGAATGAACCTGTGGGTGAGGGAACCCAAATAGCAGAGTCTGATTCCTGCGATGGAGGAGCAAGCATCGCTAATTCAGGGAACAGTTCCAAGATGTCAGCAGGAAAATTCCATTGATCATCGATCACCAACGTTGCAAGTTTCTGTGAAGGGGCAATTGACGATTCTCTGATGGTGAGAGATGAAGCTCTCAGAGCAAGAGGGCCTCCCTGAAGCCAGTTGTCCTCCCAAAAGTAGGTATGCATTCCATTACCCACTCTCATCCTTACCATAGACCTAATCACCCCCCTAAGCTGAAGGAGCTTCTTCCAATTACTTGAGCAGGCTTGAGGGATATTGATAGTCCAGAAACATCGATCACGAATAAGCTGAACCTTAACCCATTTTGTCCATAGGTTTTCCCTGTGATTAGAGATGAGATTCCATAAGTGCTTGAGTCCTCCAACAACATTCATTGCACTAAGATTTTTGAAGCCAAGACCTCCAAACTCCTTAGGTCTGCACACTGAATTCCAAGCCACTTTGGCTCCAGTGGACTTAAACTCAGTACCTGTCCACAGGAAATTCTTCAAAATTTTATTCACCTCAGAGAGAGCCGCCTTGGGAAGGATGAATAAGCTAGACCAATAGATCATCATGCTGTATAGGACTGATTGGATTAGCTGCAATCGTCCAGCGTAGGATAGTAATCGAGATGACCAGTGATTTACTCGTCTTGTTATCTTCTCTATTAACCCTCTACAGTCAGAAAGCTTAAGACTTGTGGATATGAGCGGAACGCCAAGGTATTTGATAGGTAAACTGCCCCTTTCAAAACCAAGAAGATCATTGATACCATTAATGAGGGTAGGATCAATGCCAGCTGTGAAAAATGAGCTCTTAGTTCTGTTAATACAGAGACCCGAGAGGGCAGAAAACTTATCAATGGCCTGCTTAAGCGTAGCTATAGAGTCAATATTCCCATAAGAAAAGAGGAGCAAATCATCAGCGAAAATTAGATGCGAAATGGATAAAAGTCTGCATCTTGAGTGATACTTAAAAGAAGGGTTGTCAGCTATGGACTTCTTGATGATGGAAGAGAGTACCTCCATAGCAATAACAAAAAGCAATGGTGAGATTGGATCACCTTGCCTGAGCCCCTTTACCCCCTTGAAATGACCCTGAAATTCCCCATTTAAGGAGATTGTGAAGGATGGTGTGGTGATGCATGCCTTGATCCAATCAATGAAAGTGGCTGGAAATCCAAGTAGGAGTAGTGAGTCCAGTAGGAAAGGCCACCCCACTGTGTCAAAAGCCTTCATTAGGTCCACCTTGATTGCACATCTAGGGGGAACAAGCTGCCTATGGTACCCCTGAAATAACTCCTGAGCAAGCATAACACTATCCCCAATATGCCTCCCTTGTACAAAGGCATTTTGACATGGGTCAATAATGGTAGGTAGAGCCTGCTTGAGTTTGTTTGCAAGAAGTTTAGCAATGCATTTATAGAGGGTATTACAGCATGATATGGGCCTAAAGTCATGTAGGGTTGAAGGATTAGGTATCTTGGGAACAAGAGCAATATAAGAGTTGTTTATCTCACTGAGAAGTTTGCCATTTTGGAAAAAGGCTCTAATGGCCTGAATAATATCATTACCCACAATAGGCCAAGCCATGTGGTAGAAATGCGCATTAAAACCATCCGGACCTGGGGATTTTTCCTTATGGAGTGAGAGGAAAACAGATTGGATCTCTGCCTCAGTGGGAATGGCAACCAATAATGATAAACATTGTTGAGGGATGGTTTTGTTAATGAAAGGCTGTAATGATGATAACCCTGGATAGGATGGGGGGGAACAGCCCAAGAGATTGTGAAAGTGGGAGACAACTTCTTCCTTGATAAGACTATCATTCACCAAAGTTTCCCCTGTGGATGAAGTGAGGCTTGTGATCTTCCTTCTGTTGCTCCTAGAGTGGAAAGTCTTAAAGAAGAAGGCAGTGTTACTGTCACCATCTTTGAGCCACCTTACTCTAGATTTCTGCCTAATAAGTTGCTCCTCATTGAGAACCAAACAAGTGTAAATCTGCAACAGGTCTTTTTCTTGAAGCTTTAGGTCAGTATCCATGGGATTGATGTCAAGCAGCTGCTGACATGAGGAGAGATTTTGCTTAGCTTGCTCCACCATTTCCGCGGCCTGTGAGATCTCTACACTGCAATTTTGCTTCAACAATCCCTTAAGAATTTTCAGTTTCTGCACAATCTGAAACATTTTAGTGCCCCTTATTTGAGAAGACCATGCTTGTTCCACTGATGGTAGGAAATGAGGACTTCTGGACCAAGAGTTGAAGTATCTAAAGGGAACTTTCCTGCTGACTGTGGAAAGACCAAGCCGTATGAAAATAGGGCTATGGTCAGAGGCACCTGGAGGAAGGAAGGAGCAATCTGACAGAGGGAAAAAAATGGACCATTTATCATTAATGAGGGCCCTGTCCAGCTTTTTAGCTATGTTAGCAGATCCCAGGCTTTGGTTGTTCCAAGTAAATTGAAACCCAGTGTACCTTAGATCGTCCAACTGAGACTCCAAAATGTAGTCATTGAATTCTGTCATGGCTAGGGTCCACCTAAGTGATCCCCCAAACTTCTCATGGGAATTAATGGTGACATTAAAATCCCCAAGGACCAACCAAGGAAAGTTACTGAATAATACAGCATGCTGATTAATTGAAGCCCATAACTCTCTCCTGTCAATGTAAGCATTAGCTCCATAAACTACTGAAATAAAGCAGTGCAAACTATTAGGCAGTTGAACTGAGCAGTGCATGACTTGTCTGGATGCAGAGATCAAAGTTACCTTAACCTTGTTTGGGTTCCACAGAACCCAAATCCTCCCAAGAACCGAGAAATCATAGTTATGAAACATAGCCCACTGTGGAGCAATAAATTTATGGATAGTCTCCCAATTGTCTTGAGAGACTCTAGTTTCCAACACAGCTAGAAAATCAAGCCTGCATGAAGCAATGATACTTTTCACTTCTAGCTGCCTTGAGAGGCCATTCAGACCTCTCACATTCCATGTTGCAAGATTAATCATTGAGTGGAGGAACAGAGTTACCTCCCATATGCTTACGCTCTTTGATAGGTAATGCATGCTTCATTGGACCTTTATCCTTTAATTGTCTGACTTTAGCTTGTTGTTGTGCTGCAGAAATGAGTGGAACTTCAGAAGGAGAATCATCCTTGTAGTTATGGTCAGTGGCAGGTTGTCCATTGTCTGTGATGAGTGGCTGGAATTGGTTACTCGAAGAAGGAGGTAGGCAATCACCATTGAGCTGGGTACAGTCATGATTGACAAGAATGGCGCATGATCTAGCTAAGCGTTTTGCTTGCAATACTGTGAGATTCATGGGTGGTGTGGAGGTGGTGAAGGGTGCTGAGACTCCCTTATCATGAACCATTACTTTCCTTTGATCATTTGGGTGGTCATCTTTGCCAGCTGAAACTGAATCCTGTGAAAGATCACCATCCATCCTGCCCTTGTGCTTCCTTGAGGTCACCCTAGTCCATTCAGAATTGTGCTGATTCTGTGAAGAAGGCATTGCGTCCCCCAATCTCCCTGAAGGACAAATAGAGGACAGGTGGCCAACTTTCTTACAGTTGATGCAGTACTTTGGCACCCCCTGGTACTCCACTTTTATCTCTATTGTTCTCCCATCCTTTGTAATCAGTGGAAATGATCTTAGCAAAGGGGTATTGAGATCAATTTCAATACATATCTTTGCAAACTTCAGTTTTTCAAGATTCTCAGTGGCCTCATCTGCGTGGAGTGGTCTACCAAGAGCACTTGCAATATGACTGAGCCCTTTCGCAGTCCAGAGGTGTACTGGAATGTTAAAAAGCTTTACCCAAACATGAACAAGATGGCTATTTTTGATGCTTTGTGTTAGGAGTGGATGCCACTTCTGCAGGTGCAATGTCTTCCCTGCAATGGAGAAAGGCCCGGAGCTCAGCAATTTATCCACAGAATGATCATTATCAAACTTGAAGTAAAAGAATTCCCCATCAGCATAGACATGTTGTAATCCTTTGGTTCCCCACATTTTACATGCTGCTTGATTGACCGAGCTAAAAGATGGTTTTTTCATTAAAAATTGTCCTGCAACCAGTCCATTCCAAAGGGTGCTCCCTTCATCCTCCACCTCCTCTGGAGGGACCACCACAGGGCCCTGATCCATCATTTTAGGCTTGAAGAATTCGAAAACCATCCTTTGAGGAGAAGAGTGGGTGGGAGGAGGTTGCTTAGCAACTTCAGCCCAAGACCTGAGAGTAGGAGAAGTGCTTGTGGAAGGGGGGGACGAAGAGGGTAATGATGTGACTTGAGTGGTGAGGTTTGAATGTCCAATGTGTAATGACAGGTTTTCCTCACTGGCAGCTAGAGGAGTAGGGGGGCCCTCTATTCCTAGCACTGTGGGAAACCCCTCAAAACTGGATAAAGAACTTGATTCAACATTCTGACACATAGATGGTGCTGCAGAGCAAACATTGAGTGAAGGAGGGATGCCTGCATGGTTAGGTGAGTCAGCGTCAGTCATAGCATTGGCATTGTTACTTTCATGATGTGACTGGGAGGGAAAATTCAATTTTTGAATGAGGGCCCCCATCTGTTGATCGGATCTCAGGTCAGAGGGATGACAATGCCCGGCGAGAAGATCAGAGAGGGAGTGCATTAAGCTATTGTGATTGGAGGTGGCCATTTGCATGATACGCCTGATTTCTGGAACACAGTTGTGGGGTGGAACATCAGCAGAGACCGCATTCATGGAAGAGATGGGAGGGTGGACCGTTGCCTTCAGCTTAGCAAGTTCCTCCTCAGTAAAGAGAAGATGTTGTTTCAGCTTCGCGACCTCATCAATCAGGTTTGCCTTGGAGGCATCCATAATCCTTGCATCCAAACCCTCTGGCAGGTAATGGATTCCATCAACCACCTTGTTTGATGGATTAAGAATTCTATCATTCTGAAGGATCTTCTTAATTCGGTCAATGGTGATGCCTGTGACTGAGGGAGACCTGGGCTGGTTTGATGGACTTGAGTTGCAGGAAATAGTGAGTGTGTTACCATGAGGTGGCGAGCAATGGGTGGTGGGTGGTTTGTGACATCTAGAAGGTGTGGTGAGTGTGGGGGATTTGGTGCGTGATGATAATGGGGGCTTGATAACAGGTTTGTGTGGTAGAGCTAAGCACTTCCTGGCCAAGGGTTGATGGTGGGTGGAGGAAGAGGGAACGGAGACAGGAGGGTGGCTGAGTGGTGGCGGTGGGAACCTCATGGGTGGTAACCTTTTTATTATCCTCGTGTTCACATCCACCCATTTACTTTTAAAAGATATGAGAGTATTAATAAACCACAACTTTTTGTATGTATACTGGTAAATTATTCTAACTTCCTTTAAAATGTGTCCAAATTATCCGTAATAAAATTACTCGAAAAAATATGATCAATCTCCCTTGAAGTTTGTACAAAATAACTCCAACCACCCGGACTTCAATCATGGTTAAGTCCATTAGTGAAATACTTTCTAAATATCAAAATCAGCCTAGTCAGTTTCTCACTCTCATACTGTCTTTTCTCTATTAATTTAAGTCCACCTATATATATATATATATATATATATATAGACATCCATATATATGATTGTAAACACATCACATGCTCACATAATTAAAATAATTGCAATAAAATTATCGGAGCCCACATGATGAGTAAAACGATAAATAAAATAAAAATAACAAAAAAATTTGGAAAATTACAATGATGAAAAGGACAATACAACCTTGAATAACATTATTATAAGGCACTCAGTACGCCCGAATTGGTGAGATATTAGAATAGCAACCCTAGGGACGTGGATTTGACATTGAAAGTGCAAACACCTGTGAATACAAGGACCAATAATTAATTGTAGCTAAAATCAATATATAAAATTTCTAACCCAATATATAAAATCCAAATGTCATTTCTCATTTGGATTTAAAAAAAAAATAATAATAATGTAAGAAATGTTTTAGGGTATTTAGATCTTGGGTTAATTACATTCACATCTTTTGAAGTTTGCTGTCAGATGAAAGATAGCCTATTTTTAAATAATGACATCCCCTCAAGTTTGCTTCGATTAACAAAGACACCTCTTAGCATTCTGACGTGATAAAATGACTAGAAAGCCCTTTGACTTGTCAATTAATCCATTAAAGTGCTAAAATTATCAATTTAACCTTCTAACTAATTTTAATATACTAAAGTAACCTCTTCAGAATACATATATGTATATTTATATGTATAGATATATATTATTTATACTTAAACATATACATATATAATTATATATATAGAAAGAGAATGAAGACGAGGAGTGGAAGAAGAAGATATAAAACCATTTCAATCCTACTAGTATGGAGAGAAAAAGTGAATAATTTTGGAAGCAAATTCTTATGTAATATAAATGGAAATTAAAATTATTTTTATATATAATTCTTCTTCAGTTTTTTTATATTATAAATAAATAAAAAAGCTACCAAATACACACATAGATATACACACCGACGGTTTTGAAGAGAGACCCACATCTTTCTTAAAAAAAAAAAGTGCTCCTCTTTGGAGCAGTGAGCGAGCCAGATGTGGCGATGGTGGAGGCGCCCCGACAGTGAGCGGGCGGTGAGACCCTCTATTCCTCGCTGCCGTCATACCACTTTATCTATAATCACCGCCGCCGTCGAACCACCTCATCCACCATCACCGTGATGCCAAATGGGTTTGATTAGGTTTTATTGGTTTGATTTCAGGGTTTCGGGTTAGCATGTGTGGAGGAGGATCATTGGAGAAGAGGAGGGATTGAATGCTATTTTTTTCACCAGTATAGGAGGATTGTTGAAGAGCTTGATGTAGATGGGTTGGATTGGATTGGAGATACGTAATGGGGATGTGTGTGTGTGTATGTATATATGTATGTGTGTTTGAATCCTAAATCAATTTATTTCTAGAATGTAAATACAAACATGTGATTAATATTGCAATGGGGATGCTGGTGGGTGGTGAAGGTTGCAGTGGGCGGTGGTGGTGGTGGGTTTTTTATGAAGGTGAAAGGGTAGAGAGAGGAAGAAAGTTCTGGAGGTAGAGAGAGAAACCTAACAAGGGCAATTTTGTCATTTAAAAATTATGATATTTTATTTTAAAATTAATATTTTATTGAAGGGTAATCTCGTCATTTTTCACCTTTTAAGGGCCTGTTTGGTTCAAATTTTTTAGAGGGGTGTGTCATTGTTAAAAAATAGGCTAATTTTCATCTGGCTGTCAATAAGACAACCCTCAGGGGGTGTGAGTGTAATTAATCCTTAGATCTTTGCACGAGTTTAATGTGTAAGAACTTCATTATTTGCACCCTTTTGGAACTTCAAGAAGGGGATTTAACAAACAACACGGTATGGATATGCACGATGAGGATACTAAATGGGTGTTAATTGCACTTGACCATTATCTGAATCACACATATTTGATTGCTACTCTCTCGTCACCTATTGAACTCTATAGTTTTTTGCTTCTAATTTAATATCCCCTTCCTCCTCTTTAATCGACATAAGAATTGTTTCTATTTGTCTCAATATTGTATTCCAATAGTTAAAAATTAATTCTATTTTTTTGTTATTAAAGGGTGAAAAATATATTGATAGAACAATTCAACAGCATAAGAAGAAATGATATTTTTAAAATCAACTCAAAAAATATATTTTGAAGAAGAAAGTAGAACCCAAACAGAAAAAATTATCATTACGGCTGCAAATGGACCAAGTAGAACCCAAAAAGAAAAAATTATCATTACGGCTGTAAATGGACCGAGCTGTTCATGGTTCGGCTCGGGCTCATTCGATAAACAAACGAGTTGAGCTCAAATCCAATTTTTAGGCTTGTTTAGTAAACGAGTCGAGCCCGAATAATGTTGGACTTGGCTCGACAAGCTCGTGAACAAGTTCATTTAGTAAAATTTTATTTGATTTATTCTCAGTCTATATAAATAATTACCCATTCAAATTATACTTAAGCCCATATCATAATTCTGGCCCATCATTTTACTTTAGAAGTCCAACTTATAAACCCATATGCATTTAAAATTAAACAAACCCTAATATCTTCAGGCTAATACCCACCTCAGCCCTAACTTATCTCATTCTTGCCGCCACACTTCATCCCCAATCTCTCAGCCCTAACTGATCTCATTCTTGCTGCCACACTTCATCCCCAAGCTCATCTCTCATTTCTCATCTATCTTCTTTCTTCCTATGGTGTAGTTAATCCACACTTCATCTTCAGCACCAGGAGATTTGTAAGGAGATGGTCAACAATAGCGATGGCGATAGATAAGAGGAGAAAATCGATGAACAAGCGATGAAGTCGCTTAACTATATACATGGGTTTCTTTATATATACACGGATTCTTGTATAAATCTGGTATTGTATATTTCTCCTCAATATAAGATATATATATATACACACACACATGAGAATGAGATGGGCGTGTTTGGCCAAACGGCAAGCTTGCCAAGAAACTCACGAGCTGAGCTCGAGCGTGATATAGCACCTTCTGATCTTGATGAGCTGAGCTCGAACATGCGAAAGCTCGGCTCGACTCAACTTATTTACAACCCTATTTACTATGAATATTAGAAGGATTGAATGATTCATAAATTTATGAGATTTCTTCTATACTGTTTGAGATGGAGGGATTAGAGAACATGAAAGAAAAGGACTTTGCATTTTGCACCAGCATTCTAGCCTTAAACAAAGGAGGACAATTATGGCGCAAAAAAAATATATGAACCAAACACGGGACCCTTTTATAATATTATTTTAAGGGAGGAGGAGGGCTTAGCACCTGAAGACATTGGTGGAGTGACAATATCATTAGTTTGCAAAATCTATTATTAATCAAGTACAAAAATGCCTTTTGAAAATAGTTTCTACTATTCCATACAAGAATTGCTCCTACAATTTTGACAAGGGATATTGGGATACCTGGAATAAAAAGTGAAACGAACTATATTTATTAAGGGACAATTACATATAAGTGGGTGTAGGGCAAAATATTTACCAAAAGGTGAAGTCAAAGTCCCATATTTCT
>JAOTQH010248284.1:0-12116 GCA_025631255.1 Cornus kousa | reverse complement strand
GCGCTCAACTGGTTCAAGAACTTGCCAAGGGGTTCAATTGATAGTTTCCGAAGCCTATGCGATCGGTTCATAAGCCAGAGGGGAGTTCGCAAGTTATATTTAAGGCCCGGCAAAAGATGTCTCCAGTCTATTCACGATGAGGCAACATGAGGATGAGCACTTCCAAGCTTTTCTCACCAGATTCAACTTAACCAAGAGCATGGTGATCGAGTGCCATCCGTCCACAGCGGTTCAGGCGTTCATGTTAGCAATGACTCGTGGGACACCGTTCACACAAGTCTTATGGTGAACACGCCACAGAACATAGACGAGCTAAATGAAAGAGCTGACAGTTTTGTTCGTTTGGAAGAGAAAGAGGCAGCTAATGCAAGAAAGACATCAATTATCTCAACGGAGGAAAAGTCCAAAGCCAAGATCCGGCAAAAACCAGCTCCATCGCAGCGGTAGACCCCTTGGAAAGCAGAAAAGAGGCCCAGAGAAGAGGAGTTGGTCACTCCATTGAAAGTCACTCTAGTAAGGCTGTACCAAGAAAACAAAGATAAGTTCTGACCTCCTTTACCAATCAAACAGCTCCTCGAGTAGAGAGACCAGTCTAAGCATTGCATTTTTTATTCTGACTTTGACTATTAGACTAATGAATGCAGGAACTTAAGGAGGCAGGTAGAGATGCTAATAGCCAGAGGGGAGTTCATAAGTTATATTCAAGGCCCGACGATAGAACAGAACTGATCGATGAAGCAAGTGAAGAGGAATCAGAAACCGACCTCCCATAACTCACAGCCAGTTCGAACAATCAATGCAATTCATGGTCGGCCCGAACCCACTGAGGAGTCAGATGAACTGCTTCGAATGCGCCTCCACCAGGCGCAGATGAAGAGGAGGATAGGCAGTGTATACATTCTGCACTAGCAGAACGCATCAACGCAAATAAAGTTTGATAGAACCGACCTGTTATGCGTTCAGATTCCTCACGAGGATCCGTTAGTCGTTAGTTTGACAGTGGCATAATGCCTGGTACGAAGAGTTCTGATTGATCCTGGATATAGTGCGAATGTTATGCCGAGGGACACGTTCGATTGGCTCGAGATAAAGCTCGAAAGGCTCAAGCCCACCGGAAACCCCTTGCTAGGGTTCGATGAAAAATGGGTGAAACCCATCGGTATGGTGGAAGTAACAGTATACGCTATAGAAAGAATTCTGATAGAGAGCTTCATTGTGGTCGAAATCTATCCCTCGTACAACCTTCTGATGGGTAGAGGGTGGATTCACCGAGTTCAAGGTGTTCTCTTAATTCTGCACCAAATAATGAGATGCCTCGGGCCAGACAGAACCAAGGTAATCGACATTCATGGAGACTAGGTTGCAGCTAAGGAATGTTATTCTGTGACGCTGAAATTCGCTAGAAAAAGGAAAAACACCCATCCGCTCGGTAAACCCGAGATAGCAATTACAGGAGCCTCCACCCAAGCAGAATGGGGAGGAGGAGCCTGTGGACTTGACTAAAGAGCCCCTTGTTGATGTGCAGATCGACTATGACAGGCCAGAGTGAATAACCAGAGTGGGAGTAATACTCAACGAGGGGGAGAAGCAGGAGTTAGTTGATTTCTTGTCCCACAACGCTGATGTGTTCACATAAAGCCACTCAGACATGCCAGGAATCAGCCTTTCTATATCCTTTCATTCCCTTAACATCAATTCGAATGTAAAACCTGTAAGGCAGAAACAGTGAAGATTTTCTCCAGGACGTAATCAGATCATAGCCGAGGAGGTTGATAGGTTGCTTAATGCGGGATTCATAAGAGAAGTGCATTACCCCGACTAGTTGTCAAATGTTGTTGTTGTACAGAAGAAGAATGGGAAATGTCAAGTATGCATTGATTTCACCAATTTAAACAAAGCCTGTCCGAAGGATAGCTTCCCGTTGCCCAAGATTGATCAAATGGTGGACGCCACTACTGGGTACGAGCGTTTAACCTTCTTGGATGCTTATTCAGGCTATAACCAAATCCTCATGGACCCCACTGGCAAAGAGAAAACTTCTTTCATTACTGAGTGAGGGACCTATTGTTACAAAGTTATGCCGTTGGACTAAAGAATGCCGGGGCAACTTATCAAAGGCTGATCAGTAAGATTTTCAAGGATCAGATCGGGAAGACGGTGGAGGCTTACATTGATGACATGGTTGTGAAAAGTAAGAGGAGAGTTGACCGTTTGAAACACTTGCAAGACGTGTTTGATGTGCTGAGGAAATATGAAATGAAGCTTAATCCAACTAAATGTTCATTCGGTGTGAGCTCTGGTCAATTCCTGGGGCATATGGTTAATTATAGAGGAATAGAGGCTAGCCCAGCCCAAGTAGAAGCTTTGGTCAAAAATGCCGAACCAAAGACGGTCAAAGAGGTGCAAGCCCTCACAGGTCAGATAGCTGCATTAAGTCGATTCATTTTTAAATTATCAGATCGCTGCAAGCCATTTTTTGAAATAATATGAAATCATGGGAGACAGGCCTGGGGGGATGAGCAGCGATAGGCATTGATTAGTTTGAAAGAATACATGAAGAACCCTCCGGTCTTATCTGCCCCCAAGCCAGGAGAAAAGCTGTATTTATACCTCGGAGTATCCAACATCACGACAAGTGCCGTTCTGATTCGTTGTAAAGAAGGAACGCAATATCTAGTATTCTACATTAGCAAAACGATAACTGAGGCAAAACGACGATATTCAAAGGCCAAGTGAGTGATACTCTCGTTAGTACATGCGAAGAGAAAGCTCAGGCATTATTTCGAATCCCATCCTATCGTCATTCTGACCACTTTTCCTGTCAGAATAATCCTGCACAAGCCCAATCTCTCAGGAAGGATGACGAAGTGGGCCATATAGTTAAGCTCGTTTGACATAACGTATGAACCCAGAACGGCGATCAAAGGGCAAACAGTGACTGATTTCTTACTGGAATGTGATTCAAAAGACATGGAGGAAGACCTTCGAGGTTACTCATGTAAAATCTTTGTGGATGGATCTTCAAATCAGATGGGGGCAGGCATTGGGGTCAGATTGCAGACACCAGAGGGTACGTCCCTAAGTCAAGCGCTCCAACTTGAATTCCGAGCCACTAACAATGAAGCAGAATATAAGGCAGTGCTGACTGGACTCAAGCTAGCTAAGGAGCTGAAAGTCAGGAATTTGACTATTTTTAGTGACTCACAGTTGATTGTTCGGCAGGTGAATGGCGAATATGAAGCCAAAGACGAAATGATGGAAGTATACCGTTCAACCGTTATGTGAGAAGCCAAAGACTTCAAAAAAATTGAATTCATCCAAATACCTAGAGAGCATAATGAAGATGCCGATCGGCTGACATGCAGTGCTTAGAATTCTAGGGAGACATTGGCGAGGGTGATTCCAATAAGAATATTGAGCTAGCCATCCTTCAGGCTCAGATCCTTTGCAGGTGAATGTCATTCCATATGAGCCGAGTTGGATTGATCCGATCGTAACTTATATTTGGGATGGTATTCTGCCTGAACAAAGGGATGAGGCTAGGAAAATCAAATCGCATGCTGTAAAGTATGCCATAGTGCATAACCAGCTGTACAGAAGGTCTTTTTCCAGGCCATACTTGAAATGTGTGACCCCCACAGAGGCTTAACAGATATTGCAAGCTATTCATGAAGGTGTATATGGAAATCATTCGGGGAGAAGATCTTTAGCGCACAAAGCAATGACACAAGGGTACTTCTGGCCGAATATATCAAGTGATGCGGAAGAATTCTCTAGAAGGTGTGATAAGTGCCAAAGGTTCGAACCATTAATCCACTAACCATCTGAGGACTTGCATGTAATGGCCACACCATGGCCTTTCGCGCAATGGGGGATAGACGTGGTTGGTCCTCTGCCAACTGCAAGAGCCCAGAACAAGTATATGCTGCTGGCAACATATTACTTTACCAAGTGGGTGGAAGCAGAACCATATCCGAGCGTGACTCAGACTCATTTGAGATGCTTTATCTGGAGTAATATTATTTGACGTTTTGGCGTTCCGAGTTCAATCGTCATGGATAATGGGACTAACCTTGACAATAACCAAGTAAGAGAGTTGCTGGAGGAGTATGGAATTAACCAAAAGTTGGCAGCAGTAAGTTACCCCTAGGCCAATGGACAAACAAAAATTACAAATAGAATAATTTTCACTTGTATCAAGAAGAAGCTGGAGGACCATAAAGGGAAGTGGTTGGATGAACTCCCGAACGTCCTATGGGCTTACAGAATGACCCCTAGACAGCCGATAGGGGAAAGCCCATTCGCCATGGCATACGGAACTGAAGCAGTCATACTGGTTGAGTATTTAGTCCCAACTGTCCGAAGCTTAGCATGGAGTCAGGAACAGAATAACCAAATGCTTAGATTTAACCTTGATATGTTAGAAGAAAAGAGGGATGCTGCGGCGATAAGGTTCGCATCCTACCAGCAGACACTAGCTAATAGCCATAACATAAGGGTGAAGCATAGAGATTTCACCCCTGGTGATCTGGTTCTGAAAAAAAGGTAGGGAAAGTTAAAAAGATGATGTCACCCTGGGAAGGCCCATACAGAGTTACAGAAGTCATAGGAAAGGGGGCATATATCCTAGAGACCATGGCCGGAAGGCTGATTAACAAGCCATGGAACGCTACATCTCTGAAGAGGTATTATCAATAGAAAGTTGAGTTTCAATTTTAGAATTATTCATTTTCAGTTGAATACGTGCAAATGTACGAATTTTTGAAGATTTGTAAAAGTAATATTCTCTTTTGAAAAAGTTGATTAAATGAAAATAGCGAAGTAAGTGGCAGCTGGCACTATGAGCCGAATGCCAAAAACTTGCCAAAAAATAAAAAGTGAAAGTGGCAAGTGGTATTCTAGCCGAGCGCCAGTCACTCAGCAAAGTAAATGGCAGCTGGCACTATGAACCGAATGCCAAAAACTTGCCAAAAAATAAAAAGTGAAAGTGGCAAGTGGCATTCTAGCCGAGCGCCAGTCACTCAGCAAAGTAAGTGGCAACTGGCACTATGAGCCAAACGCCAAAAACTTGCCAAAAAAATAAAAAGTGAAAGTGGCAAGTGATATTCTATCCGAGCGCCAATCACTCAGCAAAGTAAGTGGCAACTGGCACTATGAGCCGAAAGCCAAAAACTTGCTTAAAAAAAAAAAAAAAAAGAGGGGGAAGTGATAAGTAGCACTAAGAGCCGAATGCCAAAACTTACTGAAGCTGAATAAGAAAGTTGACTGCTAAAGTATAGTAAAAAAATCTGTCATCTCATTTATAAAAAAGCTTTGAAGTTACAAAAAATGAAGTCTGTAGTTGACAATGAAAATAAAGAAGAAAGAAATTAAAGCATCAGAAGGGCCCTAGCTGGCTGCTTTTGTTCCATCAGACTCCTGGTTGCGTTGACCCGTCTCCTCATTGTCATTGGTTATTCCATCTCCACGAGGAGGAGAGTCGAGCTATATAACAGAATCATTCTATTGAATTCTAACCTCAATAACAGTTGCAGAGGGAACAATGGTGGACAGAGAAGGAACATCTAGAGGCTGAGAGTTGGAAGGAGAAGGAGTGACCCTAGAAGAAGCAATCTCCTGACACTCATAAAAGTATGCTCAGCAGAAGTGACGTCTGGATTAACATAAACTCCTAGGGGGTCAATTTCTAGCTCCTTATCAATCTTATCTGGAGAAGAACCGGTCTAACCCTCAGCAGGAACACGTTCGGCGTAACCCTCTTGGAACCCTTGGGCATACCTGAGGGCACCGATCCTGGAGAAGCATGCATAAAGGGCCATCATACCGCCATTCACCTTACCATGGTGCTGAGCAGAGCATCACGTTCCTCCAGGGCCCTTTTTTTAAAGGCTATTCGCGCAGTTTGTTCATCACCCAATAAGCATTAAAGTTCTTCCTTCTCAACTTTAAGAGATTCGCGCTCGGTCTGCCAAAAACTCCTCTCAATCTGTAAAGCGTTTCTTTCATCCTGAAGGGAATCAACATCCTTCTTTAGAGCATCCCTTTCATTTTTAGCCTTGTTGAGCTGGACTATCAGCTTAGCATTCTTGGTGCTGAGGATCATGTTCTCCTTGTTGGCTGTGTCAAGACCGTTGGAGAACTTGCGCACCTTTGCATTGCATGATTCTACCTGCTTCTGCATGGCCATCATTCCAAATAAAGTCTGCAAAGTAATTCACGAGTACTGAATAAGCCGAGCATAAAATCAGAAGGACTAAAGTAAGAAAGCTCCCCTAGATGAACTGAATGAAGAATAAAAGATTACTTGCATCGCAACCAAAGGAAAATGGCTGAACACCTCCTTCTGGGATAGGCCTTTGGCCACCTCATTGTCTTTGGGGGACCACATGTTATGATAGTACGCCATAGCGGTCGGACCGTCCCTGAAAATGGTCTCGTTCGACTTTACGGTTGACCCATCCGTTCGGATAAGCCAAGGAGTCCATGGTAATATTACAGAACCAAAAGTGGTGGCTGTGACGGTCCCATGGGGGGCAGGAGGTCTAGTTGAGGGAGGCATGGACACACTCAGACCAGAGGTTCAGATCCTTCTCGTTAGAGGAATGTCATTGGGGCTCGAAGCACTATCAAGCTGGGGCCTTTTCCCTCTTTCCTTATCCCGAGCAGCAACAATGGCAGGGTTAAGAAGGTCGCTGACTTGAGATGTTGTGCTCGGATTGGTAGGCGGAACACTGGCAACGGGGCTGGCAGTTACCACGGTCGGGTTGATAGAAGGAATGGTACCAGAGATAGTGGCAGATAAAGATGCTGAGGCTGGAGAGGAGGTTACCACAGGAGTGGCAGCAGTCCTCAAAGGATCCTTCTTCCTACTGAAAAATGGGATCTTGAGCTAACTCATTGTGTTGTCGAGGGTTGAGAGGGCAAGAAGGTTATCTGAAATAAGGAGATCAGAGCAGGAAGGAATGGTGTTCAAAACGTACTTCTTCAGGTAATTAACCCTATCCTTGCAAACACCGTAGCTCAAGTCATTACAAGGAATGCCCAAGGAATGGCACAAGAAAGTGCAAAAGCGAGGAACACAAGTTTCACAAGGACAATCTTTCTTATGTGTTTTGAATTTTTTATACGAAGAAACAGAACATTTGCCAAAGGCGCTCGGGATAGGGTAATCCTTTGTAGCTGGAGAGGACCAGGCCCTACTAACCACTATTATGTTATCTCTCCAACCCTTCTCAGACTTGATTTTGTCCTTACATATGGACCTCTTTTCAATTGGGTAGAGACGGAAGAACGATTCATCAAGCTGGATTTTGCTAACCTTGTAACAGAGGAGAAGATCTATGATGTCAAGATCTAGACCTCTGTCACGGATCAGGAGCAGCAGAACGGATAAAATTCTAAGGAATTTTGGGTTTACCTGCAGAGGGGAAAGCCCTAATCTGTTAAAATATAGCTAAAAAAGGGATGCAGAGGGAACCTAATGAGGTTAAGATGAAGATGGGAAAACAGAACCTCGTCGGGAAGAAGGCCAGCACCAGTCCTAATATTTACATCTTTGGGACATGCCCTAATTTGAACGTCTCCAGGAAGGTTAAGTTTCATATGAAGAATGTCTAGGTCTATAGTCATGATGAAAGTGAATGAAGATTCTAAAGAAGTAAAAGAAGTCTTTTGAAAGAGAGAAGAAAGCAAAACAGACCTCAGGGATTGAAAATGGCAAAAAGCACTGCAAGATCGCTGGAAAAGAAGCTTTCGTAAGAGTTCGCCGGAGGAGATTTGATTTGATTCGAAAAGGACAAGCAAGGATTTGACTAACAGCGAGGCAAGATAAATACGGTAAAGAGGATTGAAAAAACATCTTTAAGACTTATAAAGGTAAGGTGGGCCCAAAGGCCAAAGCGTTAGGAAATCGAGGAGTTTTTGAATCTCGAAGCATCGGTTCTAGATCCAACCGTCCGTTTTCCCGTGAGATCTTTTTGAGCCGTCAAGTTATGATTAGCAGCCACAAATAATTACCCCCTAATTTATTAGGGAGTAATTATGGGGGCAGTTGAAGATACCAAAGGCGATACGGGCCAGATATGACCCGCGAGAAAAGCATCGGGTCAAGCCATTGGTTTCAACCCTCATAAGAACGTTGCAAAATGGACCAAACTAGAGGGATCTACTGAGCAAAGTCAGGCCCATCAGGAAGAAGGCCCGAAGCTGGGAGCCTAACATAGGAAATCAGTTATAACATTCCTATAACACTTGTAATTGTCTATAAATATAGAGGAGGGTAGAAAAAACAGAGAGGATTTTTATTAAAAGTGTAACGAAATTCTATCAAAATTGATAGAGAGATTTTCTTGCATTTACAGCTGGAAATTCATAATTCCTTGTCATTTATCACTAGCTTGTGAACCTAATGTGACCTTACTTTATAAAAGTTTGGTACCAATCATGATTGATGAATAAATATTAGCAAAGAGGTATAGTGCTTGAACAGAAACATTTCAAATCTACAAAAATAAAATAAAAATGATGACTAATATAAACAATCAAATAAACAGAATGAGACACATAATGAATTCACTGTATTTATGCAACTTTGCTGTTAAATTGGAAAACTAAATATAAAGTACTATGAATACAGAATGCAAAAATGTTTGGTCCAAAAATCATTGGTACTTTACCTTGATTCCATCTCTGAAATTGTGACATTATTAAAAGAGCAAATTTCTGCATCTAGCACATTCCTACCAATGAAGAGGGATTGTTGTTTAGGTGTAGAAAGTGGTCTAGTTTTCTCAGTGGGCAAAAAAATTACATCTGACATGGTCTCATGGATAATCTGTAAAGGAGAAGACAAATTAATGTTAATTGGTGTTGTATGTGTAAGAGGGATGGGGAGTCGATGGATTATTCTCTCTTGAATTGCTTTATGGCATACGACAGTTGGAGCCTTATTTTTGGTTTGTTTGGTGTCCAATGGGTCATGCCTCAGTTTTCTAGGGTTTTGATTGACACTCGGAGAGGCTATTTTGGGAGCCTATGTTCGTGATTTTTGGTGGGCGGTTCTATTTTGTGTTTGGTGGTGCGTTTGGAAGGAGCGGAACAAAAGATTTTTTGATGGGGAGGAATCTTCCATCGAGACTTTGAATTTTCATAGTATTAATTTGAATGCTGTTAACCCTAAGACTAATTTTGATGATCACAAAACATTAATGATGTTTTATAGACTAATATTTTCATTAAGATCATATGACAAGTAAATCATTTAAAGTCCAAATAAGCCAAGCAAGTTCCATTCTATGCACTCCAAGGAGAAAAGAAGACAATTCATTCAGTCCCAAGCTTCAAAGATGAAAAACAAACAAGACCTGTGATTCAAATGGGGTAGATTGGTTTGGTGAACGCCTTAGATTTAAATGTCAAAGTAATTTATGAATTTTATGAAGCTCACATCCTAGGACCATTCATTTCTCATATCATGATTTAAATGGAATTATATATGGTCCATACAACTTTGAGAGCCTAGAAATAGAGAGGGAGAATGGATGTTCACATTCAAAGATCCATTGGCCGACTAAATTGAAGCACCAACCGGCTGACAGAGAAAACAGTGAGTTTGGTTTTGGCCAAGAGACATTTCAGCCGACCAAACATAAGGGTTTAGCCGACCGATAAGGGTTTCACAGAATATATAAATGTATCAGCTGACCGAAGAATAATCATCAGTCGACCGACAAGAAGATTTCATGAAAGCCGAGAGTAGTGTGTTTCAACCATCATTTCGGCCGACCGATAATTGGGGATCAGTTGGCTGACAAAATCCTTTCGGCCGACCGATGATACTCCATTAGCCGACCGACACAGAGTCAACTTTGAAGCAAACGGCTACCTGCGAACTTGGACTATTCACACCTCATCTCCAATAGCTATATTGACCTCCAACAGCTATATTGACCTCCTCTCTCTATATATAGGAGCTGCATCTTGTGTTATCATGCACAACAATTGAGAGCAATTTGAAGAATATTCAAGAGCTTCATTGTAGAGCATTCAAGGCCATTACTTGATCATTCATTCTCTCATATCATCTTAGAGATTTGAGCTTCATTTCATTCATATACTTATTCTAATTGTGAGCTTACAATTGTAAATCTATCTTGAGGGAGATTTAATCTTGTATTTCAAATACATACTTTGCTACAAACTTGTAAGGGTTGGTGTGACCCAAAAAAAGCTTAGAAGAAGGGTGTTCTCATAGCAAGAAAGAGAAGCAAGGGCTTGCTTCATGTGAAGGTTTGTTCTCCACTATTAAGGAGAAGCTCTAGTGGATTGGGAAGTCTGAAGAGAGATCTTAAGCCGAGAAATAAGAGTTTCCTAACCTCGCTATAATCTCCGTGTCATTGTTTGCAATTTCTTAATCCTATCTATCTTACATTTATGCTTTAAATTATTATCTACTTTAATTGATTATTGCATAATTGTTAATCTCTAGTTGACGTTGCAAATTTTAAAAATTGGCTATTGACTCTATTCACCCCCCCTCTAGAGTCAATTAGTGTTTAACAATTGGTTTCAGAGCCTAATCTCTTGTTAAAGATCTAATCATCTTAGGGAACGATCATGACCAATTTTCATTAAGAAGGTCAATCTAACAATAGACCTCCTTGGTTTGATGGAAATGATTATAACTATTGGAAAATCAAAATGAGAGCATTTCTAAGAGGTCTAGACATCAATGCTTGGAAAGCCACCGAACAAGGTGATCATATTCCAACCAAAGTTGTTGATGGTCCAAGAGTTCCAAAAACCGATGATGAGTAGACTTAAAATGAGCGTAGGTTTATTCAATGTTATGTCACGGCTATCACAAATCTCTATTGTGCTCTAAGCAAAGACGAATTCAATAGAGTTTCGGATTGTGAAACGGTCAAAGAGATTTGGGATAAACTTGAAATTACATATGTTGACACTAGTCATGTTAAGGAATCTAAAATGAACATGCTTGTCCATAAATATGAATTATTTACCATGAACAACAAAGAAACAATTAGTGGAATGTATTCTCACTTTACTAACATTGTCAATCCTTTGAAGGCTCTTGGAAAGTCATATACATCCTCCAAAAATGTGCGAAAAATTCTTAAGACTTTGCCTAAGAATTGGGAATCTAAGAAGACCGCTATTTAAGAAGCCAAAAATCTCAACACACTTCCAATTAATGAGCTCATTGGTTCCTTGATGGCATACAAGCTAGAGATGAATGATGGAGATGACAACAAAGAAGCTCACAAGAAAGATCTAGCTCTTCAAGCCACTACCAAAGAGGTTGAAGTTGAGAAAGCTCTTGACAATAAAGAAGAAGAAGAAATTGCACTCATCACCAAAACTGTGAGAAGAATCCTTCAAATGGAGAAGTACCAAAAAAGCAACAATCTCAAAAGAAGTGGTTCCATAAGTGAGCAAGGAAAAAGAGAAGCACCTACTTATTTTCATTGTGGAAAACTGGGGCACTTCACATCGGATTACTATGCATACAAAAATGAAAAGGAACGGAAAAAGGAAGCCCAAGACATGCGTGCTACATGGGAGGATGATGATTCAAATGGATCCAGAAGTGATGATGAACTCAATGAATTGGTCAATATTTGCCTCATAGCCGATGAAGATGAGAGGTAAACTCTAACCATGACTCATTTAACTTAGAAACTACTTATGATAAATTAGTTGATGCTCACAATTACTTGTTTGATGCTTTTCAAGAATTGCATGATGAATTAGGCAAGATGGTTCAAAAGTGCACTAGTCTTAAAAGAGAAAAACACATTATCTTTCAAAAGCTTGAAAAATCACTTCTTGAAAATGAAGAATTAAAAAAGGAAAAAGAATGTAAGTTAGCTAAAGAATTAGCATCTATTGATTTAGCTTCCGAAAATAAGTCTTTGAAAGTCATAATTGAAGATCAAATTGAGACTTTAGCCAAGTTCACAAAAGGTAGAAATAATTTAAGTCTTATGCTTGGTAAGCAAAAAAATGCTTATGCTAAGGATGGGCTTGGATATGATCCTCACAACAAAGATTCTTGTTTAATAAAAAGGAGAAAACCTTTGAACGACCATTTTGTT
>JAOTQH010248265.1:0-12118 GCA_025631255.1 Cornus kousa | reverse complement strand
ACTTTGAGCTATGAGCAATCTTTGTCTGATCAATTTAATCTTCTCGGTAGTCTTAAGTTCAATGTCGGGTCCTAAGGCGGCTATCTCACCTATCTCAATCCAACAAACTGGAGACCTACAGGGTCTACCATACAACACCTCAAATGGAGCCATCTCTATGCTCACCTAATAACTGTTGTTATAAGCAAACTCAATAAGTGGAAGGTGATCCTCCCAACTACCTCCCAAATTAAACACATATACCTGAAGCATATCCTCTAAGATCTGGATAATACGCTATAACTGGCCGTCCGTCTGTGGATGGAATGTCGTACTCAGGTGCAACGCTGAGCTAAACATTACTTGAAGTCCTTTCCAGAACTTTGAAGTAAACTTGGCATCCCAATATGAAACAATGGTTACAGGAACTCCATGTAAACTTACAATCTCCTTCACATAAAGAACACCAAGCGCTTTTGCATCATCTGTTGCTTTAATAGGTAGAAAGTGAGCCGTTTTGCTCAATCTGTCAATGATGACCCATACGACCTCATTGCCCCTTCTTGACTTTGGAAAACCTGTCACAAAATTCATAGCAATCTACTCACATTTCCACTGTGGTACAGGCAATGGTTGCAACAAACTAACTGGTCTCTGATGCTCGACCTTTACCTGCTGATAGGTAAGGCATCTAGCCACAAACTGTGTAACATCTTTCTTCATCCCGTTTCACTAATACTAACGCCTTATATTGTGATACATTTTAGTACCACCTGGATAAACTGCAAAGCGGGAAGTGTGAAACTCCCGTAAGGCATTCTCACAACAAACTGTAGGGACAACCAATAAACCTCTATACCATAGACCTCCATCTACATGTAAGGTCCAATCCTTCACTGTCTCACCACTAGAGATCAAAGTGTGAATGGCATCCAAATACGAATCTTGTCTCTATGACTCAATCACTCGTCCGATAAGAGTTGGCTGAGCCACAAGACTAAACAAGAATGTCGACTCGCTGCAGACATCATCATCAAAACATTGCAATCCCATCTCTGTCAGATCTTTAAGCATCTTCCATTTTCGAATGGCCAAACTAGCCAAAGTTTCACGAGATTTCTGGCTTAAGGCATCTACTACCACATTTGCCTTACCCGGATGATACTGCAAGTCAAAACTGAAATCTTCCAAGAACTCCACCCATCGTCTCTGTCTATTGTTCAAGTCCTTTGGGGGGAAAAGGTACTTAAGACTTTTATGATCCGAGAACACCTCAAATCTCTCACCATACAAGTAGTGTCTCCAACACTTCAAAGCAAACACAGCTGCCACTAACTCCAGATCATGAGTAGGTAGTTATACTCATGAGTCTTCAACTTTCAAGATCGATAAGCCACTACTCTATCATCCTGCATCAACACACATCCCAACCCATCACGTGAAGCGTCACAACAGATCACATAACCCAAGCCACACTCAGGTATCGCCAATATTGGAGCCGTAGTCAACCTCATCTTCAACTCCTGAAAAGATGACTCATAGGCTTCATTCCACACAAAATTGATTCTTTTCCGAGTTAAACGGGTCATAGGTGCTGCCAAACGGGAGAAATATTTTACAAATCTTCGATAGTAACCCGTTAAACCAAGAAAACTGCAAATCTCAAACACATTCTTGGGTTGCTCCCAAGTCAAAACTACTTCATCTTTGATGGATCAACTGACATTCCACCTTCTGAAACAACATGCCCCAAAAAATTCACCTCTTGTAGCCAAAACTCACACTTTTCGTATTTGGTATACAATCGATGTTCCCGCAATATCTGTAAAACAACACTCAAATAGACCTCGTGCTCCTCTTGAGTCTGTGAGTACACAAGAATGTCATCCACAAAAACTACCACAAATTGGTCCAAGTAATCATTAAAGACTCATTTCATCAAGTCCATGAATGCTACTAGCGCATTCGTCAAGCCAAAAGGCATAATAAGGAACTCATATTGTCCATACCGTGTACAGAACGTTGTCTTCGGGATATCCTCATCCCTAACCCGCAACTGATAATAGCCTGACCTCAAGTCAATCTTTGAGAAATAACTAGCACCCCTCAACTGATTAAACAAATCATCTATCCTTGGCAAGGGATACTTGTTCTTAATGGTGGCATGATTCAACTTCCGGTAATCAATGCACAATCTCAAAGAACCATCTTTTTTTTTAGCAAACAAGACCGTTGCACCCCACGGTGACACACTCTATCGGATGAATCCTTTCATCCTCAAATCATCAAGTTGCTTCTTTAACTCTTCCAACACAACTGGTGCCATACGATACACTGCCATAGAAATCGGTGTGGTACAAGGCATTAAATCGATAGTGAACTCCACTTCTCGACGTGGAGACAACTCTGTCAAATCCTCTGGAAAAACATTTCAGAATTCACAAACGACTACCGAATAATCTTCTTCCACTACATCATCTTCTTCGGCTAGAAGATTAACCAAGAAGTAATCACTATGACTCCGTCCATGAACTCCATAAAATGATGAAGTGTAGAAATCACTCCAATCTCCCATGAAAAAGAAACAGTCCCCTTCGGGAGTGTAAACAGTGACCTTACCTATGAAACAGTTGATTGTGGCACAAAAGGAAGCTAACCAATCCATCCCTAGAATGACACCAAAGCTAGTCATCTCTAGGAGGATAAGGTCAAACACAAAAGTCCGTCCGGCTATCATAATGGAACAATCTCGCATAACTTGACTCAAAGACACTGAAACTCCAACTGGCGTATCAACACATAATGCCCGATCCATGAAACTAACCACTAACCCCGATGCAAGTACAAATAATAATGAAATAAAGGAATGAGATGCACCAGAGTCAAAGAGAATATGAGCCCAAGAACCAAACACTGGAAAGATACCTCAAAGAACTGATGGACCAGAGGATGCATCAGCCAGTGCAAGTGCAAAAACACATCCCTGTAGCACGTGTGCCTGAGAATTGCCAACCTGAACACCAGACTGTTGCATTGACATAGTAAGAGTAACCCTCATAGCTGGTCGTGAACCCTAAGAAGACATGGTAGGTTGTGGTAGTGGCGGTGGTCTGAACCCTGACTAAACTATGGCCGATTGTGACGGCCTCTATCGTGGCCTTCTACCACTACCGGTGCCTGCTCCCTGACTCAGATAGTCTCAAATTAAGTAGCCTAGCTGGCCACACCTATAACAAGCCCTCGGAGCAAAAGAAATTGAAAACGATCTCATAGGACAACTGGACTTGTAATGTCCAGGCTGCTCGCACTGGAAACAAATGACTCCACTCTTATCAGACCCTGCTGGTAATGGAGTGGTAGGAGTGGAATGTGCAAACTGCTGTCCCTGAAACTAAAATGAACCACTCCTATTCCTCTTCCCTGAAAAGCTTTCAGAAGATGGTCCTGCATTCCTCTTTTGCTTTCACTGTTCCCTTCTTACGTCTTTATCTTTGGCCTCCGCTTCTAGCATCAATGTTCTTTCTATTACTTTCGGATAAACTTTGAGGTATTATACCGTAATCATAGGTCTCATCTTATAATCAAGCCCAGAAACAAACTTCCGAATCTTGTCAACTTCATTGCTCACCATCTCTGGATCAAAGCAAGAAAGAGATGTGAACTTGTTCTCATACTCTGTCACCGACATATTGCCTTGGATAAGGCCAATAAATTGATCTCTTAGCTCCCATCTCTTGGTAATCAGAAAATATTTCTCGTAAAACAGCTCCTTGAATCTATCCTAACTCATCTCTTCAATCTTATACTGATTTGTGACCGACTTCCACCAAAGCTTGGCATCCTTAGAAAACTTGTAGGTGGCTAGGATGATTTTCAAGTGATCATTCGTCACATCCATAGAGGTCAATTGAGTTTCAACTTGATCCATATAGTCGTCCCCTACCATGGGATCTACACCACCCTCAATCATTACTGGCATCAACTGATAAAACCCTTTAATATTCTTGAGATGTTTTTGTGCTGGCGTCTCCTCTACCTGAACTACATGTTGTGGTACCGGTAGCGGATGAGCAGCAATTGTTGCTCTCAAAGCACTCTGTAACAAACAATTCAATGCAAGTTCCGCTGAACCTTTACCCATTTCAACGAGTGCTTTGACATTATCCCTTCTAGTGGGAACACTTCTAAGGGGAATCAAATCCCTAAGAAGTGTATTCTCTTCATCGATATGCTCTGCTGAATTGGAGCTAGAGCTCTCGCTAACATCACCTCTTATCGGCATAAAGCCAATACATCTAGGTTCCCTTCGTGGTGGCATCGTACTATAAAATGAGAAAACAGCTCAATGACATGACACTAAGGTCCACCATGCATGACTTTACATGAAATGATGTCATACCAACACTTAGCATGCAAAACTAAGAAAGAATCACATTAATATAAACATGTAAACACATAAGCAAATAAGCAGTTAAGCATGCTTCATCAAATAGTAAATCACATAGCAAGTAGTCACGTAAACAATGCAAACAACATCCCATGCACCCTACGTAGGCCTCTACCCATTGTCGTAATGGTTTTTGAACCATGGCGCTCTGATACAGAATCTATAATGACCCAGACCCTGAAGCCTGAACCGTTAGCTGGGTCCTTACCCGAACCCAAGGTCACCTACGTAAAACTCGTCATCTTTAGTGTCAAAACATCACTTTTAGGATCATCACTTAGGCTTTCTCAAAGGCTCAAAACAAATCTCAAAGGTCAAGAGTAGGTACCTTGAATAGAAGAACAAAATGAACAAAACAGGTGCATTTCGGTCGATTGAAGTGAAACTTCGGTCGGTCGAAGCAAACCCTCCTGAACCAGTCGATCGAAATCCCATTTCAGTCGACCGAAAAGAGAGATCCTAAGAGCATGAAAAAGGTTCAGTCGACCGAAACCCCATTTTGGTAGACCGAAAAAGGAGATCCCGAGAATATGTAAGAGAATCAATCGACTGAAGTGCCATTTCGGTCGACCGGAACCTGATGCTAAGAAGCTGCAGTTGTGAAAATGGAGTTTGATTACAATGAAAACCCTAGGAATGATTAGAATATGCTCTAAAAACACTTCATATAGCAAGTTGACTTAGTATGATCATAATCATCATTATCTTAATATGATACATCGTCAAAATGTTTTCAATGAAAAAAAAAAAAATCATACACAACTTCACACATCTAATTCAGATTTACATCAAAATGATACTAAGATATATATTTGGGTTACAAGACCATGTTTTCTAGCTTAGATACATTTTGAAAGTAGTGAATATACAAAAGTATGACCTAAATACAAAAGATAACAAGATGATCTTCTAGCAACCCTTAAGCTTGTGGTGGATTGTCATCCGCCAATTCCTTGTCATGTCCTGAAAAATGTTCAGTATAATAGGGTGAGCAATTTGCTCAGTAAGTGGCACCTAAGACACACCTCTTATGTCCCCGTGAGTCCAAACAAAGAATAGAACAATAGGAATGGGGGTTCATACTATGTCGGAAAAATACAACATAATATCCAATCTTGGCATACATAATATGATGCAATGAGATGTAATGCACGCCGATGTCGTTCCCCATTTTCAACATTTAAATCCATCACTTTCAAAATGTTAATATAACCCACCCTTTGGTGACCCCGCAGCAACACGAGAGAATGATTGGCTAGTGTTCCTAACCCTTGGTACCCCCGCGGCGTCATTTTGGGCCCAGCTAGCTCAACCACACTAGGGTAATCTCCCTAATTCCCTTTAGGCTATCTTAACACACCGGCCCTTTGGTACCCCCGCGGTGACTGGGTTTTCATAAAACACTTTAAGAAAAACTTCTTCCCAAAATTCCCCCTTTTCATTTTAAAACAATATTTTTCCTATTTTTATTCCCAATGTTAGTGCATAGAAGCTTCATGCCATGTGAATCATCATTCTACAACTAGTTCAAAATTTAACAATACATTATACTTTACAAGAAGTTCTAAGGAAGTATAACATACTTTCATACAATTATTCTAGCAAGTTAGCAATATTATTGGCAAGGGGGATTTAACACTTGAACATGCTTTTCATACACAACATAAATTAAACATATATTCACATACTTCAATTTCCAAGTCTAGTCATCTTAAACAAAATTAACTCAATCTAGCATATTAAGCAACAAATAACAAGGATTTAACTCACTAGGGCACAAGAATATATGGATTAAATACCCCTACCTCAAAATAATGCAAAACACTCAAAATGGGTTCAAATTTTTGAAAATCCTAGGGAGGACCAAAGCTGAAATTGTTGGTATGGATTTGAAGGCCTCGTCGTGGGCTTCGATTTGACGCAATTGGCTTCCAAAAACTCCAAGTATTGTGGGAGAAATCTATACTTGAAGTTTAGAACAAAAATGAAAAAGAAAAATGAAGAAGAAATGGGACGAAGAAAGAGTTATGGGAGAGAGAGAGATTTGAGAGAGCAAGTGGTCTATAGACTACAAATAGCTTTAGTGGTGGGTCCCACCATCTTCCTTTTCTTTTTTCTTTTTCTTTTAATTTTATTTTATACCACACACATATATATATATATATGTATGCACCACCATACAAATGTCACTTAAATCACATAAAATAAAATGCATACATGCAAATTGACCTAGCCAAAATTCTCGTGCACAACAATACCTGTAGCGAGTCCCACGCGAGACCGTCCAGCCCGAAAAATGAAAAAATGTGAAAATGACCAACCTTGCATTTCAAAGAGTGCCAAACTCAATAAGATGTTCCCAATAACTCACCGACACACCGGCTCACCCCACAGTGTCCGGTACGAAAACGTGAAAAGACGAAAATGCCCTTGCAGTGACAAAAATCCCAGAAAAATGAAAAATATCAAAAAACAGAAATGTCACAGAGAGGTAAAAATGAAGGTATAGAATTGGTCCCACTTTAAGGGACTGGTAATATTTTCTCTGTAACGGCCCGAACCCGTAGGTCCGATTCGTTAATTGGGTCCTTAACCGAACCCGAGGTCAACTATGGTCTATACCGTCCTTTATTATGTCAATACATGTCACAGGTGTCAGTCTAGGGACAAAAGTACTTTAAGAACACAATCCTACAAAGTCATCAAATGTACAGGTCAAAAAGGAAAGATTAGACGACTGAAACAATCTCAAAACTTTCATGCTCTCGGGACTTTCCAAGTTGGCCTGTCAGTCGACTAGTGAAGGTAGTTCGGTCGGCAGAACCTGGGGCTTCAGTCGGCTGTTGGTGAGATTCAACCAGTTGAAACAAGGCTCCACACCCCTGAACTCTCTAGAATGGTCCCTGACTGTGCTCAATAAAGCCAAACCTACACTGGACCTGTTTTGCAACTAATTTTTGAATTTATGGCAATAGAGCATGCCATTATATGATTAAAGGGCATCAATAAATTGATCAAAATATACTTTGTTTTCCCATTCATTATGACATAATTACATAGTCTCACTTTACTCCAAAGTACCATCAAAAGTTATAGTAATAATACACGGCCATATTCGCAAAATGAGTACATTTTACTACGGTATTGAGACTTTACAAAAGAATGGATCCAAATACACAAAAGGTAATAGAAAAAAAATGATCTTTAATCCACCTTAGCCGTGTGAAGGGTCTGCGTCTACTATTTCCTTTTCGAGCCTTGAAATATGTTAAATAAGGGGTGAGCAAAGTTTACTCAGTAGGTGGTGCCTAAGACACATATCTTGTAACCCCGTGAATCCAAACAACGAATAGGTTTAAAGGATGTGGTCATGATATATCGTAAAAGAACACAACATAAATTTTTAAGTTTAAAACAAACATTGATATGCTATGAATACAATGCCATGTATGTCGCTTCCCATTTTCAAAACCATCCATCCATCACTTTTCAAACTGTTAACATAACCCGTCCCACGGTGACCCCTTGGTGACACGAGGGAAGGATTGGCTATTGTCCCTGACCCCTGGTAACCCTAGGGCGTCATTTGGGGCCCAGATAGCTCAACCACGCTAGGGTGATTTTCCCTTGTTCCCTCTACGCTACGTTAAAGCCATGGACCCTCGGTACCCCTTGGCATCCGGGTTTTTTGTAAAACCACTCTGTCAAAATATTTTTTCCTAAAGCCCCTTTTTCATTTCAAATCACATCATTCTCATTCCCTTCCCAATGTTCATTTATGAATGCATCATGCCATGTCAATATTCATCATTCAACAACTAATTCAAACTTAAATTTTGTAGCATATTTTACAAGAAATTCCAAAGAAACTACAACATGATTTTATAAAATCATAATCTAGCATGGTAGGCATATAAAATAAACAATTAAACATGTTTTTCACATAAATAAATTTATGCACATAATCATGAACTTTGTATATCACAATTAAATCATTTTAAGGGTAATCAACACCAATTAAACATGTTAACCATGATTAATAAGAAATTAATTCACAAAGGCACAAGAAAATATGAATTAGAGACCCGTACCTCAAGAAATACAAAAACCCACAGATTTTACCCAATCCAAACCCTAGATTTGAAATTCCTAGGATGCACCAAAACCACTTTTGCTCTGCTCTTTAATTTGCAGCAAACGGCACTTAAAAGCTCCAAAATTGAGGATGAAACCTAGAATTGAAATCTTGTAAAAAGAAAAAGAAAAAATAGAGAATGAGAGGGGTGAAAGTGAGCTACAGGAAAGAGAGGAAGAATAAGACCAAATGGGTCCCTAAGCCATTGCACTCCAATTATACATATATGTACACAACCATATAAATTCCATATAAAACACATTAAATAAAAGACATGAGATCCAAATGGGCTCAACTAAAATCCCCGTACGCAGCAATTCCAGTAGCGAGTCCCACACGGGACAGTCTTGCATTTCAAAGAATCTGAAACTCAACGAAATATCCCAACCAACTCTCAGACACAAATAGCACACTCCACGGTGTCCGGTATGTAAAATGAAAAAAGACAAAAATGCCCTTGTAATGACGAAAATTCTAAAAAATGAAAAATGGCTAAATTCAGAAATATTTCAATCTCCCTAACTTAAAAGGATTTTGTCTCCGAAAACAAGCCATACTTGAGGAAGAATACAATTCTGGGTATTTAGAGCGAACCTCCTGTTCAAGTTCCAAGTAGCCTCCTCAACTCTGTGATGCCTCAAAGAACTTTCACTGACGGTATTATCTTGTCCCTTAACACTTTCTGTCGTGTGTCAATGATCTGAACTGATCCCTTTTCATAGGAAACATCCTTGTCAATACCCACATCAACCCAATCCAAAATATGAGATGGATCTGGTTCATACTTTCGTAACATCGACACATAAAAAATATTGTAAACCCTATCCATCTATGGTGGCAAAGCAAGTCTGTAGGCAACCTCTCCCACAGGGTCTAGAATATTAAAAGGTCCAATGAATCATGGCAATAACTTGCCACTCTTCCCGAACCTTATTAAACCTTTCCGTGGAGAAACCCGTAAAAAGACGTGGTCACCCACCTCAAAAGATAACGGCCGTCTCCACCCATCCACATAGCTCTTCTGTCGGCTCTGAGCTGTGAGCAACCTCTGTCTAATTAGTTTAATCTTATCAGTAGTCTTGAGTACAATGTCGGGTCCTAAGGCAGCTGTCTCGCCTACCTTAGTCCAACAGACTGGAGACCTACAAAGTCTACCATACAATGCCTCAAATGGAGCCATCTTAATGCTCGTCTGATAACTATTGTTGTAGGTAAACTCAATAAGTGGAAGGTGATCCTCCTAATTACCTCCCAAATTAAGTACACATGCTTGAAGCATATCCTCTAATATTTGGATGGTACACTCTGACCTGTCGTCCGTCTGTGGATGGAATGTTATACTAAGGTGCAATGATAAACCAAACGCTGCTTAAAGTCCTTCCTAAAACCTTGAAGTAAATTTGGAATCCCTATCTGAAATAATATATGTAGGAACTCCATGCAACCTAACGATCTTTTTCACATAAAAAACACCAAGTACCTCCGCGTCATTTATTGCCTTAATAGGCAAAAGGTGAGCCGTCTTGGTCAATCTATCAATAATGACCCATACGGCTTCATTTCCCCTCCGTGATCTAGGAAGACCTGTCACAAAATCCATAGCAATCTGCTCCCATTTCTACTGCGCTACAAGCAATGGCTGCAAAAAACCAGCTGGTCTCTGATGCTCGGCCTTCACCTATTGACAAGTAAGGCATCTAGCTACAAACTGTGCAACATCCTTCTTCATTCCATTCCACTAATACTGACACTCAAATTATAATACATCTTAGTACCACCAGGATGAACTGCAAAACGGGAAGTGTGAAATTCCTGTAAAATGTCCTTACAACAAACTGTAGGAACAACCAATAAACCCTTGAATTGTAGACCTCCATCTGTATGCAAGGTCCAATCCTTCACAGTCTCGCCACTAGAGATCAAAGTGTGAATGGCATCTAAATCCGAATCCTATCTTTGTGACTCAATCACTCGTCTAATAAGAGTAGGATGAGCCACGAGACTAAACAAGAATGCTGACTCACTGCCATCATCATCATAGCAACACGATCCTATTTTTGCTAAGTCTCCAAGTATCTTTCACTTCTGAATAGCCAAATCAGCTAAAGTTCCATGAGATTACTTGTTTAAAGCATCTGCTACCACATTTGCCTTGCCCGAATGATACTACAAGTCAAACTTATAATCTTTCAAAAACTCAACCCATTGCCTCTGTCTGTTGTTCAAGTCCTTTTGGGAGAAAAGGTACTTGAGACTCTTGTGATCCGAGAACACCTCGAATCTCTCACTATACAAATAATGTCTCCAACACTTCAAAGCAAACATGACTGTTGCTAACTTTAAATCATGAGTAGGGTAGTTAAGCTCATGAGTCTTCAACTGTCGAGACCCATAAGCCACTACTCTACCATCCTACATCAACACACAACCCAAACCATCATGTGAAGCATCACAATAAATCATATAACCCAAGCCACGCTCGGGTATCACCAACACTGGAGCTGTAGTTAATCTTGTCTTCAACTCTTGAAAGGATAACTCACAAGTTTTATTCCACATGAACTTGATTCTTTTTCGGGTCAAGCAAGTCATAGGAGCTGCTAAACGGGAAAAATCCTTCACAAATCTACGATAGTAGCCCGCTAGACCAAGAAAACTTCAGATCTCAAAAACATTCTTAGGTTGCTCCCAAGTCAAAACCGCTTCTATCTTCGACAGATCCACTGACACTTCACCTTCCGAAACAACATGCCCCAAAAATTTCACCTCTTCTAGCCAAAACTCACACTTATCGTATTTAGCGTACAAATGGTGCTCTCACAAAATCCATAATACAATACTCAAATGGATCTCGTGCTCCTCCTGAGTCCGTAAATACACAAGAATGTCATCCATGAAAAGTACCACAAACTAGTCCAAGTAATCATGAAAGGCGCAATTCATTAAGTCCATGAACGCCGCTGGTGCATTAGTCAGACCAAAAAGCATAACAAAGAACTCATAATGTCTATACCAAGTACAGAACACTGTCTTTAGGATATTCTCATCCCTAACCCGCAACTAATAATAGCCTGACCTTAAGTCAATCTTTGAAAAATAACTGGCTCCCCTCAACGTACCAAACAAATCATCTATCCTAAGCAAAGGATACTTATTCTTGATGGTGGCATGATTCAACTTCTGATAAACAATGCACAATCTCAAAGAACCATCTTTCTTCTTAGTAAACATGACTGGTGCGCCCTATGGTGACACACTCGGTCGGATGAAACCTTTCATTCTCAAATCATCAAGCTACTTCTTTAATTCTTCTAATTCTATCGATGTAATACAATACGGTGCCATAGAAATCAATGTGGTATTGGGCATCAAATCAATGGCAAACTTCACCTCTTGATGTGGAAGCAACTCTGTCAAGTCTTCTGGAAAAATATCCAAGAAATCACGAACAACTGTCGGATAAACCTCTTCTACAACATCATCTTCTTCGGCTAAGAAACTAGCCAAGAAGTAATCACCACGACCTCGTCCACGAACCATGTACAACGATGGAGTAT
>JAOTQH010248254.1:0-12119 GCA_025631255.1 Cornus kousa | reverse complement strand
GATAATCACAACACTTCTCTGCGCGAAACGACACTTAAATCTTGTCTAGTTAGGAGATTCGACAGAGATGTGGGATGTTTGGAAGGGATTGAGGAGTGGCTACAAAGGTTTGGAAAATTTCTTGTGGGGTTAGGGTTTCTAACCTTCCCGATAATCAGATTTCCATCAGAAAAGGAAGCTCTTAAGATGCGGCAAGAAACTTTGGGGCAATGCAAAACTCTTCATCGATCTATGGTGCAACTGAGTTGGGTGTTATGGGCTGAGGAAGAAGACTAAGCACAAAAGGGTTATTTTGTTTGGGCTTCTACTACATCTTTGGAGCTAAAAGCTGTTTGAAGCAAATGGGGTTTTTGTGGTGGACTTTAGGATGTTGAGGCCTTTTAGTGTAATGCAGAATGAATATTCACGATGGTTGACGGTGAAGTTATCCCAAAGTTTATCATTGTTGAAGACAGCTAATGGCCTTCAAGATCTCGGTGACTGAAGAGATCGCTCATTCAATTGTGGCGACTTCTACGTCCTCTGTAGGAAACGATGGGTGAATGCCTTCTCTGAAGATAGAAAGGAAAGGCCTCACGATTCACAAGTCTGAGTTTGGCTCTATTCACTCTATAAGTCAATTCAAGTCTGTGAAGCATCGTTGGAACCAAGATCAATGAAAAATTGGCTTGCACGCGTGGAAAGCGAGTGGGAAAGGGAAGGATCGGAATCGTCCATATGCTAGGATTTTAATCTCTTCCCGTTCCAAGTATTTTACAGTTGTTGCCCCATGTGGTCGAGTACATGAGCGAGACAGGATTTTGAATATTCTGGATAAATGGTACTAATGGGGTTGGGCCAGAACGCATTGGACCGCCATTTGTTTCTTCTTCTACACTGAGTACTGGGTGAGCCCAACCATCTTCTTTTAATGTTCATGATAGGCGTCGAATATTACATATTCAAGCGCCCTTTATTGCTTATCTTAGTCCATTACATAGTTTATTGCATACTCTATGTGCAGTTTTTGCGTTGTCCTCTATTTCCAGGGTTTTACCTTCAGAAGGAATAAAAATAAGGAAATGCGGGTTTTCAAATGATAAAATCATCTCGGGCTTTGAGGTCAATGAAAATCGCAAAGTTAGAGGGCCCGCGAGATTATAGATGCCTCGAGCCAGAAAAAGAATGAAGAATACATTGAGCAAGCCCAAAAATCCCAAGCAAAGAAGGCAAAGTGGACTATGAAGAAGAATTGCTACCAATCGTCAATACCAAGCATTAAGCTGGCTATCGGTCGTCGATTTAGAACTTAGCCAAATTTTGTTGTGCCCAAATTCCAATACACTCGTAAAATTACGACCGGTAACCACCAGCTGCTACCGGTCATTAAGTGTCAATCACAGCGCCATGGCATGCCTCTTGCGCACACGCAAAGGGAGCTTTAACAAGCGGCGATCGGTCATCCATTCTGCTTTAGTAGGTGAAAAGTTGTTTGCTTTTTCCCCTTTTTGTGGATCTGTTGGCAAGCTTTTGGGGCACAAAAATTGACCCATTTGAAGACCACACAAGTGATATATAAGCTATGTCTTCAAAAAAAGGGCTTATCTTGAAGATAGAAAGAGGAAGAGAGAGCTCTAGAGAGAGAAAGCTTGGTTCTTGAAGCTCATCCATGGAGTTTAACATGGAGATGATGTCTTCTTCCACCAAGGACGCCTCCACCTTGACCATGAGCAACTAAACTTCTTTCTAGGGAGTTGATCTAGCCATCTCTGAGTAACTATGGTTTGATTTATGTTTATATTTTGGGGGAAATGATGTAATTGTGTAGCTATTGTATAACTTTGATAGTTACAAGTTCTATGTATCTTGTAATGAATTTTAACGTGCAAAATCTTTTATGATGAAAACCTCTTCTTATCTTAGAAAGCTTTTATTATAAGGGAATCGTGTTCATTTTCATAGTGACAATGAGAATGATGAGTTGTACAATTGTTTGTGTGACATACAAAGCTAGAACTTTAATATATCATACTTAGGGAAGACAAGTTGTACTACATGTTAGTCTAGCTTAGTTAGGTGGACAATTTATGCTAACCAAAGATGAACTATGCTTAGTTATTGAATTATATATGCATTTATTTTCTTGACGATTCCGTTGTGAGCGTAAGCCACATGAATCATTGTTATGCATATTATTGTTTTCCCATGATAAACAAAATCGGCCATGGTTATGAGGGGATGGTGAAGTCAATTCCCAAGCCTCCTCTCCATTTGCAAACTTCATCATTTAATTTTAAGTCTAGTATTTAATTTAAAGCAATTTAGATTACTTAACAATCAACATTCAATCATTCTCGAATTAAACCGGAATTAATCTTGAAAAATTAACGGCCATAAATTTTGCAATCCTCGTGGTTCGACACCCTTTACATAGCTATATCCTACAAGGAATCGAGCTATTGTGAGTGGTTTTTAATTGAAAAGAATATTTAGTTTGATGCTTTTACAGCAATTCTCAACAATTTTGTCCCTAATTAACTCCAGAATGATCTCGGACGGTCCGGTACATCTTCATAAGCTCTGGAAACACGATTAGAAATTCCAAAAGAACCACTTCCTCCATAAAATTCAAGAAAAATGGCCCAGTGTTGAAGAAAAATACGATTCGGAAAAATTCAGGGGTTATTTGGGTGTATTTGGACACCGTATATTCAATTTAGACCTTGGGAAACCTTTTCATTTACCCAGGCCATGTAGTCACCTTATTGATATGGTGTACCTTGTTGATATATATTTATATAGAGAGAGTTACAGTATTTTTTATCAGTAATAATTCATCAACCTTTGGCTCCGTTGCCGAGGATTGCATTAATGGTTTGTCGTTAAGTTTAAAGATTAAATCTAGTTTGGTTCTTAGATTAAGAATTGTATATATTTGGTTTTGACATTTTGTTGTTGCGAGTGCATTGTGTAGATACAAAGGTTATCATGATTGGAAAAAAGGAAACATAAATTTTTGGGACCTCAAGTAAGTTTTCGTATCTCTTTGTATTCACTCTTATTTCATATATATATATATATATATATCTTGATAATTTGTGTGTATGTTGGGTTGTCATTCATTATCTCTTCCTTTACTTGACGATAACCTTGATATTGTTTCACTTGAAAGAATTCTTAGATAACTTAGCTAGAACCTTAGGGATCCCAAATTGTTAGGAGAACAAGAAGGTGAAAACAATGACGTGGCTGCCAATAGGAATGAGATACCAATGGTCCTTAGGGTTCATTTCATACCAACCACATACATTTCTCTTTCGTGCATCCAAATGCCCACCGTTGGTGCACACCAATATGAAATCAAATCCAGCATCATTCAAAATGTTACCATAATTTCACGAATTTGATAATGAAGATACCTACCAGCATCTTGATGAATTCTTACAAATCTGCTCTACCATCAAGATCTGAGATTTTCCTCAAAATGCTTTGCACTTGCGTCTATTCCCATTTTCTCTAAAAGAAAGTGCGAAGTATTGGTTGAATTCCTTAGCGGCAAATTCTATTACTTCTTGGGATCAAATGCAACATGAATTTCTCAAGAAGTATTACCCTATTGGAAAAACTAACCAAATGCACCACTCAATTCTCAGCTTCTCCTAAATAGACGGGGAACAATTTTTCAAAACATAGGAAAGATTGCAAGAACTCCTAAGAAAATGTCCGCACCATCAAATTCCAAAATGGCAATTGGTATAAGGTTTCTATGATGGCTTAACCGAGTTAGATAGATAATTGGTCGATTCATCTTGTGGTGGCATTTTCATGTCCAAAAATGAGGATGAAGCTTGGACTCTACTTGAGAACATAAGCAGAAAGTCTACGCATAATGGTTCTCATAGAGCTCTAGCAAGGGTACAAACCCTTGTCAATCACGAAGTATAAGGGAAGAATCTTCTCAAGTAGATGCCATAGTTCGTAAGGTTTATCAACTAATGGCATCTCATCTTCCTTCTCCTCCTCCTCATTCCAATTCATCTCATGAAGTTTGTGCATTTTGCTCGAGTCCTCATCTAGGGGATTGTCCCACAACGAGATAATTTTCTAAAAATCCTAAAGAGCAAGTCAATGCAACATTCTCTAGGTATAATCCATATTCTAATACCTTTAACCCGAGATGGAGAGATTATTCGAACTTCTCGTGGCAATCACAAGAAGCCACACAAAATTCATCTCTACCTCATGGAGCACAAGGTCAATTCCTTGCTCAACCCAACTTTCCATCCAATAGTTGACCTTTCAATCCTTCCTCTTCTTCAAGCTACCATCTGGGTTTGCCTCACCAATTTTAAAGTCACTTTGCTCGCCCTTCTCCTCGAAATTCTATATTTAAGGACAAAGTGTTGACCGCATTGAGCAACCTTGAGTCTAACACTAAACTATTGCATACTACTCTCAAGCCATTATTAAGCTAGAATCCCAAGTGGGACAAATAGCCAATACTCTAAATCAAAAAGAGAAAGATAAATTGCCAAGTTAACCCGTGGCAAACCCCAATGGACAATACATGATTGGTGATGTCCCGCCTAGTGGATCACACCATGAGCAAGTCCAACCCATTACCACACTTTGAAGCGGAAAGGTAGTGGACAACAAGGTAAAAGAAAAGGAAGATGATATGTTGAACTATTACCAAAATCAAAATCATGATTCTAAAAATCCAAATCATCCCCAAGATCCAAAAGTTTTAAATAAAAAGCAAGTGAGATTCGATGTACCTTCTTCATCCACTCCGAATCTGGAGACATCATATGGGCCAAAAGCTCCATTTTCTCAACGTCTCAAGGACCCGGCCTCCTTTGGGAAGCACGGAGACAAAATTCATGACATGATGGAGGTATTAAAGCAAGTAAAAATCAATCTTCCTCTTCTTGATCCCATTAAGTAAATCCCTCCAAAAAGCCCTCCTTGACTTGGGAGCAAGTGTTAATTTGATTATTTACTCGATGTACTTGCAATTAGGCTTAGGAGAGCTCAAACCCACGACGGTTGTCTTGTAACTGGCAGACCGATCCGTTAAGCAACCGCACGGGATCATTAAGGATGTCATCATCAAAGTTGACAAATTCTACTTCGTGGTGGATTTCTTGGTTCTTGACACCCGGTCCATAACCCAAAAAGTCACATTCCTGCAATCCTTGGTCATCATTCTTAGCCACAGCTAATGCTTGCATAAATTGTAGAACCGAGGTCATGGATATTTCTTTGGGGAACATGAAAGTCAAGCTTAATGTCTTCAATGCATCTAAACATCCTCCGGATGCAAGTGAGTGTTTCTTTCTTAATGTCATAGATGAAATGATCGAGGATTTTCTCCCATTCCTTTTGACTTAAGACCCTCTAGAGACATGATTAACTCATTTTGGAATTGATAATTTTGACATAGAGCACTCCATTCGTGAGGTCAATGCCTTGTTTGATGTGGTGGCAATCATGGATGTTCCACCATGGAAATTGCCAAAAGAATCTCTCCCTCTCATCTTTAAGACTCCTCAAATTCCTTCTTTTGTATCTCTGCCAAAGCTTGAACTCAGACCCTTGTTAGACAAGCTAAAATACGCATTCTTGGGCTCCAATGAAACTCTCCTGGTGATCATTGCTTCGGATTTAATCAAAGATCAAGAGAATTGCATAATATACATGCTCTAAGAGCACAAAGAGGCTACTGGGTGGTCGGTGGCCGATCTAAAAGGGATTGACCCTTCCATTTTTATGTACCGCATTCATTTGGATGATAATGCCAAACCTTTAAAAAGGTGCAACGTCGGTTAAATCCCAACTAGGAAGGATCATTTTCCATTATCATTCATTGATCAAATCCTAGAGCGTTTAGTCGAACAAAGCTATTATTGCTTTCTTGATGGTTATTCCAGTTGTAACCAAGTGGCCATTGATCCCAAGGATCAAGAGAAGACCACCTTTACATGTCCCTTTGGCACATTTTCTTATAGACGCATGCCCTTTAGGCTATGCAATGCACCGACGACTTTTCAAAGGTGTATGATGTTTATTTTCTCGGACATGGTGGAAAAATTCCTAGAAGTGTTCATAGACGATTTTTTCGTCTTTGGATCATCATTTGATTCGTGTCTTAAAAATCTTTCCCTTGTGCTCAAACGATGCAAAGAAACCAACCTTATCTTGAGTTGGAGAACAGCTATTTCATGGTTCAAGAAGGCATTATTTTAGGGCACATTGTGTCGAAACAAGGCATTGAAGTAGACAAAGCCAAGGTCCAATTCATTTTTAGTCTTTTACCGCCTAATACAGTAAAGCAAATTCGGTCTTTTCTTGGTTATGCGGGTTACTATTGCCGCTTCATCAAGGACTTTAGCAAGATCTATCGGGCTCTTTGCCATTTTCTTGCCAAAGAGATTCCGTTCCACTTTGATGAAGCGTGTCTTCAAGCTTTTGAGAAACTCCAATGCCTACTATCTTCTGCCCAAATCATAAAACCACTAACGAGGTCTCTTCCCTTTGAGATCATGTATGATGCCTCCGATTATGCGGTAGGCACGGTTTTGGGTTAACGTGTGGACAAAATTACACATGTCATTTATTATGTAAGCAAAACTCTTTTGGATACCCAAATGAATTACTGCCATCAAAAAGGAGTTGTTAGCTGTCGTCTATGCCTTGGACAAATTGATAAGTGCTGAAATATGCACATATCAGCCCTTAACCTTGAGAATATTTATTTTCACGTCTTTTTTTTTTTCTTGAATTTATTTTCATGTCTTAGTAATAATTTTCTTTATTTTTTTTATAAATAAAATGTATTAGAAATCATTCAAGAGGGGAACACACCCCAAGATAAATAAAATAAACCAAAAAAAAAAAAAAAAAAACCAAACATAGAGCCCTATGTACCCAAAGAACACAAAAAGTTTATTATCTCATCTAGAGATATACAATTTCTTCCTACTACCCAAAAAAAAAAGGAAAGTAATAATAAAAAATTTCAACGTCCCAATTTCAATAATAATTTGTTTTATGACTGATTCCAGGTGATTAGGGCTAATCAAAGCTTGTTACAGGATATTACAGCTTGTGTGAAGTTTTAACGTGAGATAAAGGGCAAAAGAGAGAAAGAGGCTGCAAAAGTGATCAAGCGGGCCTGGCAGTTGTGAAATTCAGATTTTAAGCCGTGATTCAAAGGAGTTTGGGGTGCAATCCATAAGTTGTCCTTGTGTACGGGGTCTGACCATAATTGGAGCATTAGAGTCACCTATAAATAGAAGATCAAACCCATTTTTGAATAGACTCTTAGGGGATTGAATTAGGGTATTTCTAGATCTACAAATTGGGAATTATCTCTACAATTTCTCTCTCTAGGGTTTTCTCTCAAGGTTGAAGAAGGAGATGAAACCAAGTATAGAGATGGGAATTGAAGCCAAGAAGATGACATCCATCACCTCTATGTCTGGCTAAATCTTCACTTAGGGCTTGGATAAGCCCTAAGCTTATGTAATTATATCTCTTGTCTTTCAATTTTTGAGAATTATAAGTTGTATATATTCCTGCTTAGTCTTGTGGATTCAAACTTGGTTGTACCAAGATTTGTCTTGATAATTCTTTCAATTTTTATTTTTTTTTTTCATTAATAGGATGGTATTATAAACACTAAAAATATAGCAAAACAGTACACTGGAAGAAGAGGGCATACCATCTGAAAAAGCAACCTCCTAGAGTATAGAGTTCTTTCTAATAGAAAGAAATTAAAAAATAAAATAAAATAAAATAAAAGGAGCAAATAAGCACAGTAAAACAATGTTAAAGCTGTTTGAAGGGAAGAAGATTTGGCATCCAAAACATTAAACCAAATAGATCTAGGAAGATCTGAAGAGGTGGATTCAATAGCCTGATGAAGTCTCGTATTCCTCTCCTTCCATAGGCCCCAAATAAGAAAGGAGCTGCCTATGAAGAGGGATCTGGACATGCTGTTGAAACTAAGCAGCCAATTGAAGAAGCGCACCTCCCTCCGAATTAAAGGTAGGCCAAGTCCAATGAAGGAGTTGCTTGAACCAACCCCAGACCCCAGCTACAAACTCATATTCAAAAAACAAATGATCTCGCTCATCAGTCGCAGTTATGCAATTCATACACACTAAGGCCATTTGCATACCTTTCTTTTGTAAATTAATCTTTCAATTGATTATATATGTCTTATATATGGTTGATTGTTGATTGATCTATACATTGAGTGCTCTTTGTAATTGTGCTCAATGATGGCCACGCATTATTCTTATTGGATACAATTGCCCTTAATTTGATGGATTATGCTTAATCTTGATGAGTTGTTCTACATCTTAGAATCTAATTGTCAAGGTATATGTTGAGTTGCTGGTCAAGCAGAATGAGAAAACCTTAACTTGGGGTGGGTGGGGGGGGTCCCTTTTCCGTACTTAATCACTAAAATGTTACGCAACAAAGGGTTCATAACCTCTAAAAATGAAAAGAAGGACGTCACGCTTCCCACGTATAGTCTTACGGATTGGAAAAAGAGCGTTGCACAAATGAAGCGAGTATGGATGTTGAAAATTGGCGATGTGCCAAATTGGGGAAATAATGATATGGCTATGGATATGGAGGAAAATCTCGTGCCTCCAATCCATGCCTCACCACCAGCTATGTCTCAAGATGAGTACGATTCTCTTTCTACTCGCTTGGACACTCTTCAGTAGCGGGTTCATACTATGGATGGCAACCTTACAGATTTTCGTCAGAATCTCAGGAGAGGCAACAATTTTTGCATGCCATGTTGCAGACACTTCTTACTCATGTGACCGAAAGTGTTGGCCCATCTTCGGCTGCCTAAGAAGCATGGACACGGATACAGGACACGGATACGACACGACACTGATACGGCGACATGGCAAATCCAAAAAAATTAGGACACGGACACGGCGGGGATACGACGAATAGTATATAAATGTATATGATGTAGTACTTTAAAAATTACTAATAAACTATAACAAAATAATGTTACAGAGTTATAAAACCAAATTAAAAACAAGACATTAGAATAATAACTAGTATCATTTAATCATCATTACAACTTTACTCCAATTACAAAAGCATAGACAGAAAAGACTATTAACATTCATTATTGTTTAACATTCAAGACTTTACTGTTAGCACTTAACATTCATAAAAACCTAAAAGCTAGTCCCCAAAAAAGATGCAAAAACAAGTTAGTGTACTATCGTCTATTCCCATCCATCATTTGACCTAGGACTTTTACCATTTACAATATCAAAAGGGTAGTACAAAAGAAAAAACAGAATATATCAGCATTCAAAAAAAAAAAAATTCCAGAAGTGTCCGTGCCATATCCGTATCCGTGTCCATGTCTGTGCCGTATCCGCGAAGTGTCCGTGCCGTATCCGAAAATTCAAAAAAAAATAAAAAATTTCAGACACATTTTTTGGCGTATTCGACATGTGTCAGGGCGTATTGGTGTCCAACATGTGTCGGACACGGATTCTTCGCCCATTTTGGAGTGTTCGTCCTTCCTAGTCGGCTGCACTAGCCCCAATAGATGGTTGATGATACTATTGTCCTTTACCCTCTTTTTCTAGATTTACACTTAAGACTTTGTTTTGGGCCATGTTTGGCATTATTTTCTTTTGGTAGTGTTTTCCCTATTTTGGTTTCGACTTATGGGTGCATTTTGATGTTATGCACAATTTTGGTTTTTATTTATTTATTTATTTTTTATGAGTAAATAAGGAACTTTCATTAATAGAAAAACGCTTAGTAAAAAAGGGGAGCGGACCCTTAAACAACAAAAGAAACAGGCACCATAGGTGCCACTACAAATACAAGTTGTCCACAAACTCCATAAGATTAACCGTAGAAGAACATCTTATCCAGTTCACCCAGAAATAAAGAGTGTAAAATATTTGATTTAATCACCCAAATAGGGGACTCTACTCCAGCAAAGGCTCTCGAATTCTGATAATACACCACAAAACATGTCCGGATCTTATCTTCGGTTGAAACCGTTACCCCATCAAAATTAATCCTCCCAAATGCATGCTTGTCTATTCGAGTACATTGCCTACTTCGCCCTTGCCGCTTCACTTGGTATTATTGTTCTTTTTAAACCAACCGCCCTCCCTCACTGCTTTTTATCTTTACATTTTTGTTTTCACACATTAAGGACAATGTGTCATCTTAGTTTGGGGGCGCGGTTGTTAATATTCTTTTCGTGTTTGTTAAAAACTTTGTTGATTTTCTTTTATGAAAAAAATATATAAAAAGATAGAAACAATGACTTCTTATCTTTGGAACTTTTTGGAGATTGGAGCATATGATTAATACATTCTGGATGGTTGCAAAGGAGAGTCATAGAATAATATAGACATGTTTGATTCAAAATGGTCCATATGATGATTTGGAAGGATTAACTTTGAGTTATCATTCTTAAGAACACTTCACATGGAGACACTGAAAATTTATTTGTGAGGCATGCACCCTAACTTTCTTGGCATGACATAAATGATTGATTTGAGTTGATGAATCCAAGAAATAAATAGATACCTTTGGCATGTTTTGTTGAAAAAATAAATAAATAAATTTAAAAAATTCAATAAATTTTGTTGCATTCTCTTAAAGTCATTCACCAAGTAACTGGGCCTCTTGCCTCATTAAGCATTGAGTGTTCACGTCAAAAGGGGAATGATTGGAAACTATATCATTTATTTTATGGCTTGTTTGGGTTTGAAGCCTAGCTAACTTGAGTTATTAAGCCCTTTGGAGTGTTTTTACGCTTAGCGCCCAAAGACCACTTGATTTGGGATTCGTTGGCCTAACGTTTGCTACATAGGTTGGTTAGAAAGCTCGAGGGACTTGGACATTGCATGGCCATCAATGTCTCGCATATTTGACGTAGTCTTCATAAGGATACTCTCTCCAATGTTTCCTGTGTTCTGAGAAAATGAATGAGCTATGCGCATCTTCATGCACAATTTTTGCTAATGTTTGTGGGTAGCATTCCCGTTAAACCCTCATGAGACTTTACTTGTCCACTAGGGATGCCTAGGGGTTTAAAAAGCTTGTTGCATACGCTAAATGCAATCGTCATTCCCATGAAAGAGGATTTATTCCATTATTCCATTATTCCATTGTATTTTCCGTTTTGTTTTGCTAAGGGATTAGCAAAATGTAAGTTTGGGAGTGTGATAAGTGCCGAATATTATGTATTCAAGTGTCCTTAATTGCATATATTAGTTCATTACGTAGTTTATTGCATACTTTATGTGCGATTTTTGCGTTGTCCTATTTTTTCAGGGTTTTACCTTCCAAAGGAATAAAAATGAGGAAATACGGGTTTCCAAATGATGAAATCATCTCAGGCTTTGAGGTCAATGAAAATCTCAAAGTTAGATGGCCCGCGAGATCATAGACGCCTCGATCCAGAAAAAGAAAGAAGAATGTATTGAGCAAACCCAAAAATCCCAAGCAAAGAAGGCAAAGTGGACCATGAAGAAGAGTTGCTACTGGTCATCGATGCCAAGCATTAAGCTGGCTCTACCTGTAGTCGGTTCAGGACTTGGCCAAATCTTGTTGTGCTCAAATTCCAGTACACTCGCAAAATAACGACCAGTAGCCACCAGCTGCTACCAGTCATCAAGTGTCAATCACAACGCCATGACATGCGTCTTGTGTGCACGCAGAGGAAGCTTCGATAAGCGACAACCAGTAGCTACCAGCCGCTACCAGTCATCTATTATGCTTTGGTAGGTGAAAAGCTGTTTGCTTTTTCCCCTTTTTATGGATATGTTGATAGGTTTTTGGGGCACGAAAATTGACCCATTTGAAGACCACCTAATAAGCACGAACACGGATACGACACAACTCCGACACGGCGACACGGCAAATCCAAAAAAAATTGGACACGGACACGACGAATAGTGTATATATATATATATATATATATGATGTAGTACTTTAAAAATTATTGAGTGTTACCATTTTTCATCAACTTCACAATGAAAGAAAAACACAAATCATAACTCATAACTAATAAACTATAAAAGAACAATGTTGTAGAGTTATAAAACCAAATAAAAAAC
>JAOTQH010248224.1:0-12121 GCA_025631255.1 Cornus kousa | reverse complement strand
GATTTTAGGTTTTCAGTTGTTCATGTATATACAAATACAGTGTCTTTCTTCTCTCTTGGATATACGACTGGAAACAACAGAAAAGCTTGGAAAGAGAGAATTCATGTTGGCCTGTGGCTGACCCCATTCATATGAGATTAAGGCAAGGATGATGATGATGAAAAAGGATATTTGTAATGCATTAATGCTCAATTTTCTTTGTCTCCATAAATTTTTTTAGTTGTCATTTTCTTAATGAAAAGAATGTTACAAAAGAGGCAACCCTTATGTAAACAGGATGTATAAATAAATTTTTAAAAAAAGACTTGACATGACTGGCCACTGTAAGAATTGCCTTGTGAAACACAGATTTTTTTCAAAAGGACTTCCCCTTCAAACTTTTAGTCAAGGTTACACGGACTTGGTTTGTTCATCGGCTGAAGGTGTCTCTAAGTGCCAGATTTTGTCAAATCCCAAATCTTATCATATGGGGATAAGTGTCCGAAATTTGGATACGGGTACAATGCACACTACGCATTTTAGATATATTATATGTTTTATTATAGTTTAATGTGTAATGTTGTTGTTTTTAAGAATATCCTCTATTTCATATCTATATTGTGTCATGTTGACACAGATACATGAAGGAAATATGAGAGTCAATATAACAAATTAGTGACCATTACTACTAATATCTTCAGATAAAATTCACAGGTGTCAAGCTTGTAATTCTAAGCATTCAAAAATTTTGCAGTTGTGTTCTTCCCAAACAAAATTGTAAGAGAGAAGATCATTCTTTACACCTCAGCAATGGGGTTTCAGGGACTTTAAGCATTAGTTTCTCAAAAGTTCTTCAATCGATTCCAGGATACTGGACACACACTGAAATGGACGGAATGTAATATCACAACTTGTACCTTATCAGGCAATAAGAGGAGAAGGGAAGAGAGAGGTTGGGGGGGTGGGTACTAATATATAATATCCTACTGCTAAGTAATCAAGTCAAGGACTTTGTCAGCAGAATTTTTGTGCAGATATCTACAAAAAAAAAAATTCACCTTCAAAAGTAGCAACTCATGTCACACTTCCAAACAATTATTGTTATTAATAACTATCATACTCTCTCTTTTTGAAATATATGATCCCATTCTGGTCTTTGTTTGAATCTTGCCACATCAGGCTCTCGGATAGATTTGACTAAATGGTGCCACTATCGAAAACCCCAAGTATGAGGTAGGAAATTTGTCTGACCTCTTATTGCAAGTTGCTAGGCAAGTTACTGCATCCTCCACCTCACCCATTGGGCAACAATTCTCTCTAATCGGCTAATTATCCTGAGCCAGAAAAAAAAAAAAAAAAAAAAAAAAAATACCCCAAAGTTGAGTATTCAATATCTAAGCTGCTCTTTAGTTGCTTAGCAGAGATTAAAAAAAAAAGTGTCATCTGCTACAACAAATAGGTGAAGTTTCCTGCTTAGCTCCAGGCATCCGGTGCGGAAAACCTTCAGAACACCTCTTGAAGAACCATTTCTGGTTTTCAGGGAAGAGATGGATTTACAACTTTGACATTGTCTATGGTAAAAACGAAAAGTTGACAATACAATTGAGTGAAAAATCTTTGTCTTATATGACCATATTATTGGAATATGGATTCTTAAGCCCATTTGTTTCTTTCTTTTCTCTTTCTTGTATATGTGGGAGTATTGGTCTGGGTGCACAAGCACATGCAGTGTTTAAAATTCTTAATGCTAGAAGTGAGGATATTGAGGAAATTTTTTTGTTTTATTTTTCAGGTGGTCCCTACTATATATACTGATATTAGAGGGCGCACTATTAATTCAAATCAGGTATCTCTAGACATTTTGAAGATGGAATCTTCTGATTGTTTTGTGTTTTCAACTTTTCATTGATCGTGTCCTAAGATAAATGATTGACATTGGCATGTTTAGTTCTCTGTGACAGAGCATTTCAAGAGTGCAGAAATGGGTCTCTATCAGTCTCTTCCTGGAGTTTTCTTCTTTTATGACCTTTCTCCTATTAAGGTTAGTTTCTTTTTTCATATCAAACCTGATAGGACACGATTCTGCAGCCAGGAGCTGTCACTGATGAAATTTTCCATTTTTGATTTTTTTATTCCTAGTGAAGAATTTGTCCTGAATCCTGATGCAAGATGAGCACACAGACACACGTATAATTATAACGATATTTTGCTAGAAAGTTAGTGGATGTGTATTTGCCGTCTGTCTTATTTTCTAGACGACATTTACTTGTTGCAGGTGACATTCAAAGAGGAACATGCATCATTCTTACACTTTGTGACGCATATTTGTGCAATTGTTGGAGGTAATATGAACTCTTAATTCATTAATTCAGTCCATAATCCTCTCCTTTTGTCATTGTTTGTACTTGCATAAATGTCAATTGGTCACCAAGAGAGAGTTTCTGGTTCCATGACCCACATAAATAATTTCTGTAATAACGACATTCCAAATAATAGAATGTTAGAAAATTTGATGCATCAAATAAGTCGAGAAAAGAAATACATTGTTACATGACATACATGAAAGGGGTACAGTAAGAGAGGAGGTGCATCCATCCCAATTATGAGTGTCTAACTACGACTCCAGACTCATTTTATCCTAACCATTTTAGTTCTAGTTTCCTTTTATCCACATTATATTTTCGGATCTACCAGTATTGGTGATTTTTTTTTGGAAGGTAAGTAGTAACCACACACACACCCATGCCTCCCTGACCTCCCCCTTTGGGGGAGTAGGGGCCTTTACCGCTGGGCACTTGGCCTTTGGTGAACACTGGTGGGATCACCAGTATTGGTGAATTACAGTGTAGGAATGGTCACGGTGATGAAATGATGGCATGACATCATCTGAGAGGGAGGGCTGGGTGAGGACTTTGATTTTTACTGTTGGAAAAGAAAAACGAAACACATCCTACTTTGGACTGATTTTAAATTTGTAATAGCCCGTAAACAAGGCTATGTAAAAGTGTTGATGGAAGTAAACAATGAGATACACACTAGTGAGATATATTAAAGATACCAATTTTTGAATTTGAGGATGCCATAAGACACAGGTAATGCAGCCAGCGGCCTAAGTGACTTTCCCGTTTGGGCTGTGATTGCTAGCTGTAATATGCTATGGATATTGACTGTGAAAACTATAATGCCTTGGGCTTTAATCTGAGAAGAAGTCGGTTTTGAAAGATCTTGTGTGTGACCTTGTCATATGCTTTGTTCTATAGTTGGTTTTGTGAAAATTAGAGGTTTCAAGATTTTCTCGTTAGATTTCATAGATTTCTGTATGATGATTGGTTGTGCTCTCTATTGCTTCAACTTAAATTATTTACGGAGTATTTTTTATTTTTTTATTATTCAGGTGTATTCACAGTGGCGGGAATAATAGATTCATTCATATACCATGGTAGAAGGGCTCTGAAGAAGAAGATGGAAATTGGCAAATTCAGCTGATACTTTTGACCATTGTGCATGTGTATTGCTGCAGAATCCTGGTTGGCTTTAGGCTAATTGTTTTGGACGGAGGGAAACATCGGAACTTTACTTGAGGGCCAATGGCTAACATATGATTTTGTAAAAATCGTTTGATTAATCGATGTGTTTTTTTAACGATGCCATTGAATCGACCTCTTTCGGTCTCAGTTAGTCAATTTTAATTTAAATTTTTTATCAGCATATTTGCTCAAAAAACAGTAGTAGTTTTTATGAGGCCATGGTAATGGTTAAGACGTCAAGGTAATATGTATGATTCGGTTAAAGTGAACCACGACATTGAAAGCATGGAATGCTATGGGATGCTAATTTTTTGGTGTTAATCTTTCATATTTAGACGAAGTCTCGTACTTCTCTGAGGAGAGAAAAAAAAGAAGAAAAAAAGAGAGAATTGTGTACGAAAAAACAAGTTGTGAGAAATGGAAAGGAATATTACTCCTACAAAGGGGAGACCCAAGTCCTTCAGCCTTCCAACGTATAAAAGAAAAGTGTTGTCTGAAGGGTAAAAATGTAAAAAGACATGGCATCTCCTTACTCTGCTTCCTATCTTTTCCTTTTCATCTTTCATTTCTTCCACCTATGAAAACTGTTTTCCTTCCACTATCCCTTCACACCAACAAACCAGAGGTATCATTTTACAATCACAATATTATATAAGAATAACCTATTACAATCTTTTTAATCTCTCATTTACAATACAGGGTAAGCAAACTATATAAAAACTAATACAAGCCTAAAGCTGAACAAATACACAAACATGAACCTTTATTTTTCATATCACAGGGATGATTAAAAACTACTATACATGTGAGAATTCAACCTTTGATCAGTCCAACTAAGAAGTCAGCCACAATGCCAGTGGCTTTATCCCTACTGTTGAACTCTTTCCTCACAAAATTCTCCAGAGAGCTCCCTGTTTTGGCTGCATAACTCCTGCTTATCTCCTTGATGTCCAAATTTGATCGCGTAATTATTATTCGGGTTAAGATCTCTCTAGCATCGCCATTCTTAAACCTTAGTTGCTTCGCGAAGAATTTTTCCGGATGTTGGATGCATCGGATCACAATCCGAAGTTCCTTCCCAAATTGCCCACATTTGCTTCGCTTAAGCGACTTGGAGAATTCATGGCCATAGAGTTGTTTGTAGGACACCAAAATGGCTTTAATTTGGCCAGTGCTTCTCTGACTTACAAGTGAAATCATGGTCTTTTGATCAACAATTTTTCCACTCTCCATTGCTTCATAGAGTGTCTTGGAATCACACATTGCCATGCTTGTATCAACTTTGCCACCATAGTTGCGACATGACTTCAAAATTGCCAGTAGAATCTAATAAGAGCATGAAAAAGCTAAAATTACCAACGAATCAGTGACCTAGTGGTATCAGTCTCTTACCTCCCAAATGAAGGTCAAGGGTTCAAGTCTCAGAAAAAACATGGTTATATTAACTAACTAAAAAAAAAAAAAAAAGAAGCTACAATTATATTATCATTACAAACTTCTTAGCACTTGATTTTTATACGAATATTTGATTCCAAATATACGCTAATGCTACGTTTGGTAACTTAGAATCTACGTAGTTTTCCTCCAGTTTCAATTGCAAGGCGAGAAAAGCTACCAAAGGCAGCATATATACTATACCTCTTTGAATCCACCATTAACTTTGAATGCAACATCCTGGTCAATGTTAGAGTTGTATTGGGAGCTATAAGTTTGCTTAATGGATTGCAGCTCTATTGATGATCTTGTGCATGCAACTTCTATGAGGGTGTTAAGGTTCACATTTCCTCCATAGAGTGAATTTCTCATTATCTCTGCGTCGCGCTCTTGTGGTGCACTCATTCGAAGATAAACTGCCCTCTGCACACACAAGAATCTAAAATTAATTTTTACTCTGATATATACTCAAATCACATCATCATATGTTAATAAGTAAAAAGACTTACAGAATACAAGTTGTTCTTTTGAGTTTTTTTGAGAACTCGAAGAAGATCTTGATTGTACAGCGCCATATATGCTTGACAAATGAGCTTGAACTCATTCAAATTTCTGCTCATTAGGATCTCTGCAAGTTTCTGGTTGTTCACGACGTTGTCTGTTTATTCATCCCCATTAGAAACGAGACATGAATTGAATTTCCATCAAATAATATGAATAGTTGCGAGGAGATGCTTTGACACAACGGTAAAGTTATTCTATTATAACCTGAAGATCACGGATTTAACCCTTCCAATAACCTACAGTGACAGTAGCTTCGTGCACTTATAAAACCAAATGAAAAGACGATAAAAGATTTAGGCATTACCTGAAAGGTAACTATGGAGGAATTGGCAGTCCAATTCACATTTCTTAGAGCCTTGAAAGGTTTTGGTGCTCATTTCCAAAGTCTTTCTTTTTCCCTTTCTGTCCTTTCGTCTAGTTGATAGAGTAAGTGTTGTATGCAAGGAAGGAGTGTATGAGTGCCATTTTATAGGGAGGAAAAAGGGTTGTTTGGCTTTTGCTTCACTAAAGAATATTTCACTTGAGGTTTGGCTTTTCCTTCGCAAAAAGAAAGAGAGGAAATAAGAGCCACGTCCAAAGTGGAGGAATATATATGAAGGAACATATCCTCAATTCCAATATCGACCGTACCCTTTCTACCATAATTCACTTTCACATGCCAGCTTACTTCTCTTGACTTGCATAAACAAAACATTACAATATTACATTATCGCACAAACGCGCACACAAACAAATATATATATATATATATATGTGTGTATATATATATATATATGAGTGAAGCATCTATATTCCCTTCTAAAAGTGCTTAAACCTAGTTTAGAGAGATGTCAACCTTATTAGTGGCATGCATATATGTCCCACACGGTTCTTGAGTTAAAAAAGCGTGTTTACATGTCTTGGTGCTCATCACACAATTGTGTGTTAGCTTTGGAATTTCACACATTTTAAGTGCGACTTTCTGTTTGTTTGGATGTAAAATATTTTTCAAAAAATATTTTTTTATTTTCTGGTGTTTGATTGTTGTAAAATATTTACAAATATATATATATATATATTAAAATTTAACAAAAATAATTTATCCATCAATTTTCAGCAAGTTATTTTACATATCCCGCCCCGTGGACTTAACCTCAATCTCGACATAGACCTTTGTCAAACACCGACAAAGTAAAAATAAAAAAATATTTTATCTGAAAAAGAAAAATATTTACCAAAAAGAATATTTTATGTCGAAACAAACAATCAAATATTCGTACGAGCTAGTAACTACAACTTTGTGATTAATAAATTGATCTCCAATTTGAAACTAGAAGATGGACTAAGTTTATTCATTTTGAGCAAAACTTGCTTAGTGTTGGACAAATTATGAAACATGGACACTTGGTTCACTTTGAAGCTAATAGCTGCATTGTTCATGATAGAAGTGAGTCATGACTGTGGCATGGAATACTTAGGACATTTGAATTTTCATAGTCCACAAGTTACATGGTCTAAATGTCTCTCGGATGTTGAAATCAGTCAAAATGTTTGCAACCTTCAAGTTACATGATCAAAAGAAGGCCTTCCTTGAAATCTGTCAAATGTTAACCTTCAAGTTCAAGTTACATGATCAAAAGAAGGTTTTTCTAATGTTGAAACCGGTCAAATGTTCTCAACCTCCAGTGTACACGATCAAAAGAAGGCCTTTGTAATGTTGAAATCAGTCAAAATGTTCACGACCTACAAGTGACATGATCAAAAGAAGGCCTGCCTTGAAATCTGTCAAATGTTCTTAACCTTCAAGTTCAAGTTACATGATCAAAAGAAGGCTTTTCCAATGTTGAAATCAGTCAAATGTTCTCAACCTTCACCTTACATGATAAAAAGAAGGCCTTTCTAAAGTTGCAATCAATCAAAATGTTCGCAACCTTCAAGTTACATGATCAGAAGGCCTTTCTAATGTTGTTTTAAGTCAGTCAAATTTTCTCAACCTTCAAGTTACAAGATCAAAAGAGGAATCAGTCAGATGTTCCCAACCTTCAAGTTACATGATCAAAAGAGGCCATTCTAATGTTGAGATCAGTCAAATGTTCTCAACCTTTTAGTCACTTGATCAAAAGGCCTTTCTAATGTTGAAATCAGTCAAATTTTCCCAACCTTCAAGTTACATGATCAAAAGAAGTCCATTCTAATGTTGAAATCAGTCAAATGTTCGTAACCTTCAAGTTACATGATCAAAAGAAGGCCATTCTAGTGCTGAAATCAGTCAAATGGTTCCAACCTTCAAGTTACATGATCAAAAGAAGGCCTTTCTAATGCTGAAATCAGTCAAATGTTTGTAACCTTCAAGTTACATGATCAAAAGAACGTCATTCGAGTGTCGAAATCAGTCAAATTGTTCCCAACCTTCAAGTTACAAGATCAAAAGAAGGCCATTCTAACGTTGAAATCAGTCAAATGTTCTCAACCTTCCGAGTTGCATGATCAAAAGGAGGCATTTCTAGTGTTGAAATCAGTCAAATGTTCACCACCTTAAAGTAACATGATCAAAAGAAGGCCATTCGGATGTCTACCAATTTCAGGATGGGGGTGGGTGGTGTACACTTTGAAAGCATCATATTCCTAATTGGTCTTTTCCCAAAGGGAATTGCTTGAAGGGGTAAAGAAGATTTATGGCTACTTCATTAGGATGTTTGTGGACCGTTGGAAACACTTCTATTTAAGGTGCATTCCATAGAGAAAAGATGAGAAGCTTTTTCAATTTTTAAAAAGTTCAAGAACCTTGTTGAAAAAGCAGTAACAGTCAGCTACATGAAGATTCTGAGAAATAATAGAGGAAAAGAGTTCCAACTCTAAGGGGTTTGACAAATTTTGATTAAGGCACTGAAAGACAGCTAACAACAGGTTACACACCATGACAAAACCGAGCATATAATCGGAATTAAGAATAATTTGGTGATGGAATATTGAAGAAATCAATGTTGTTTGAACAAAAGTTGTTTATAATCTGTGTATTTGATTAAAACGTTTTCCTAACAAGCTGTTTGGAATCAAATTCCCATCTTAAAGTCATTGATTGTGTACCTTATATAAATATGTCTTCCTAATGGCTATAGATTATATAATTTTTGAAAATAGGTCATTAACTGTTGGGATATGTTATTTGATAAAAATGTTCATGAAATTGGGGTAATTAAATTTGATAAAGCGAGCTTAGTTTTGTCAAATTGACTTAGGAAGAGGAAAATGGTGAACTCTGCCTGAATCATCTACAAAAGAAAGTTCATTATCATCTCCAAGTATGTTGCAACCAAGTCCAAGTAATTTAAGCTTGTCCTCACCAAGCTCAGCTCTAAAAAAATAAGGAATTTTAAGTGAAGTATATGAGGTGTAATTTTCATTAGGTGGAACCTGAAAGTTCTTCAAGCAAAGGAGAATCAAGAAAAGCAATGGAACAAGAAATTTAAGTAATTGAAAAGAACAATATGTGGGAATTGGTTGAAAGAACACAAAAATGGGAAGTTATTGGAGTAAAATGGATTGACATGGTGAAATTAAATTCATATTGTTTAGTAAAGAGAAATAATAGGTTGGTTGCAAAATGTTATTCTCAACAATCTGAAGTCAATTTTCAAAGAATCTTTGCACAATTTTCTTGTTTAGGCATAATTAGAGCTCTCATTTCCTTGATCTGTTATTTACATGCAGAATAGATAGAAGAAGTTTATGTTCAGCAACCTTGAGGTTTTATTTTTTTGAATAAGTAAATATATTCAGATACTTGCCCCCTTGGGACTTAAATTCTTAAACTCCCCTGTGAAGCTATGGAGAGGACATACTACTCAAGTCAAGGCTTTGAATGTATATGTGAGTAGCGTGGTGTGGAAGTTATTATGTTGATTAAATTGTGAAACAATACTCTAATGGTCAAGAGGGGGTGTAGAGGTGAAGTTATCCAATTTTTGTGATTGATTAATTACACACAATGTTTATCAATTAAACACACCCACAACCACAAAATAATAACAGTAACATAAATCAAGTAGAGTTTGGGTACGACACCAGGTTTTTAGCGAGGATTAACAAATTGATGGGAAAAAATTGTAATATCCAGGATATTTCTGGATTTTTGGATAATTTTTCTTTTATTTATTTTTTGACCCTCGTTTTGTGTGCCACATGGGTCCCGAGGGTCATTCGGGACATTTTCATTAGCTCGGGAGTTTTGGGAATGCATTTCATTTATTTTAAGCATGTTAGAATTTACGGGATGAATTTTAGAATTTTTCAGAGTTGGGACTGACTTGTGTGCACAAGAGATCTTTTCCGGTTTTCACTAAATGCTTATTATCATATGTGGCATGTTATATATATATATATATATATATAGGAGTTTATATATATACTAAAATATTTTGGGGACATAATGGGAAACTAAATGGCAAGAGAAGGACAATTGGGTAACTTTGGCTAAATTCGGATTAACCACACATGTGGTTGGAAGACTTGGCAAACCCCTTTTTTCCTTCTCATTTTGGCTAGCGCTTTCTCTCTTTCTAACTTTCTCTTTCTCTCTCTATATCCATATATGTCAATGTTTCAATCTTATATTTGAGAGGTTTGGAGTGAGATTTTGCAAAGATCATAGAAGAGAGATTTGTTCTACTTAACAAACCAGTCTTGCACCCATTTGGAGGGATTTCAAATTTGAACTAGCTTAAGGGCTTGTTTGGCTTGCTCCTTTGAGGTAGGGCTGTTTAAGACCTCAAGCTTTGTCTTTCATTGAGTATTTGTATTTTGATTCCTCCTTAATTTCATTCTTGAATGCAAGTTTGTTAATAAATTAATAGGTGAATGATGATGTGATGAAAGTATAACGACCCGAACCCGGGGGTCCAAATCGCTAACTGGGCCTTTACCCGAACCCAATGATATTTAGGGTACTATGGTTATTATGTACCTTACTAAGTGTTAGGAGTCATAATGAAATCACACAAGTCGTTTATAACAACATCGGTCCATAAAAAAACAAAGGTTCCAATTTCGAGCTCACACCAGACCCCTAGGGTTCATAAGAGCAAAATGGTTATTTCGAGTCATAATTATGAAATGAAAGTAGTACTAATGGAAAGAGGGTTCAAAATCCTTCAATTTGGACTAAAAAATGACCTAATTCAGGTTAGAAATGAAGAAGATGTGGTTAAACAAAGTTCGATCAATAGGTGAGATAAAATAGGCATTTCGAAGATCGATCGTAAATACTTGCGATCGATCGTAAATATCTAGGATTGATCGTAATTCCCATACTTAGAAAAATTCTACCAGCCCCAAAAATTGCCTCTCTATCGATCGATCGTAACCCAAAGTAGGATCGATCGTAAATCCCATACTTGGAAAAAATCCTATCAGCCCCGAAAATTGGCTCTTTGTCAATCAATCGTAACCCAAAATAAGATCGATCGTAAATGCCTAGAAAATTTATTTTCTTCCCAAAATGCCACAATTTGGTTCCTATACCTCCATTTCGATAAATGATAAATCTATATAACTTAAAATCTATCCCAAAACATCCATACAGCCATAAATACTTTGTCAAAATAACGTCCATACATAAAGAGGGTTCAAAATACATCAATGGATTAAAAATCCTAGTGGGAATGCTTGGTCTCAAAGCTATTTCCATCCACAAAATGAGTATATGTAGTGTGACGACCCAAATTCCAAAAGAATCTGGATTATCAAATGGTTCCTAAATCAATCCAAAAGTAACCGAGGGTAAAACGGTCATCATGGGACTAAAATGTGATTACTACACTTGATTGGGTCATAATGTAATTTATTACAACTTCACTTAAGTGGCCAAGATACAATTTAAGCAAAATAAGTGAGTTAAGGCTCGAAATGGCAAACCGGTTGATGTATAGATCCCATACATCAACTGATTTGGAGGAATAACAAAGGAAGGCCAAAAACTCACAAACCGGTTGATGTACAGACCCCCATACATCAACTGGTTTGGAAAAAAATACAAAGGGAAGCCTACTGGAGTGCTACCGGTTGACTGGTTTGTTGTAGATGTCGACTGGTTTGGCAAAATCAGCATTTTCACATTCCTTTGCCCTGTAAATTCACATGATTCAACTTATATAAATTTAACTACTCACTTCATTCCATTGACATGCTAAATTAACACATGTTAACACCAATTAAGGATACGTCATCCACATCGATTAAGTTCCATCAAATTATACATATACATGCAAGGTTTTTCAACACTTTCATTACATCAACAAAGAGAGTTTTTGATCTCCATTTACAAAACCATAAGTTACATATATAGGATTTTCTAACATAATCATTACATCAACAAAATGAGATTCGTTCTCAATAATTACAAGGCCAATTATGGATGTAGCTTTTGTTACATTTCCAAAATCGATACAAAACAAAATATGGCCCAAAAGCAAAAGATCAAAACTGAGCTTCTTGCATCGCTCAACCTTGAGGTGGATTATCGTCCACCGGTTCCTTTCCGAGACCTGAAAAAAATGTATATAAATATAGGGGTGAGCTATATGCTCAGTAGGTGACACTTAAGACACAATTCTTGTGTCCTAGTGAATCCAAACAAAGCA
>JAOTQH010248214.1:0-12123 GCA_025631255.1 Cornus kousa | reverse complement strand
GTGACCCACTGAGTATGAGTATAAAAAGTACTAAAAATGTGCAATTATAAAAGAATTTTATCATACATAAAGACCATATAACTTACAAATTTTAATATACTTGATAGGAAATGCAATTCAAAGTGCTTTAATAAATGCGTCTTTCAAATCAAAGCAATGAATTTCAGAAGATGCTTGAAAGTTTCAGTGACACGACATGTCAAGAATTAACATAGCCTTCGTGCTACTTTGAAAATTGATGAAACAGAGCTGCAAATCAAGTTACTCAACTGCAAATTAAGAAACCATGGAAGGCATTTAATCATACACATCCATGTACATGAGAAAAAATGATCCTCAATTATAGCTAAAAATTATAAAAGAAAAATAGATCCTCAATCAATTTGGTATTTAGTGCCTTTAACCATATGTACTTGCCAGCTTATTCCAATTGATATTTCCTACTTCTACCAACTAAACAAAGATGCATAGTAATTTGTCTACCGAAAATAATATATATGTGTGTGTGTGTGTGTGTGTGTGTGTGTGTGTGTGTGTGTGATTCCATATAATATATGCTACTAATATATAGAGAATGACCTATCTAAATTTTAAGTTATTTTATATACACTTGCCATGTTGTCAAACAACATGATGAGGAAAAGTAGTTCTTAGCTAATATATATATATATATATATATATATTTATATTGGCAAGAATTAAGCTGAGAATGACTTTTCTTTATAATTACATGGTAAAATTTTATCTATCATATATGGTAACTTAAGTTTGCAGAAACTGGTTACCCTGTCATTTATGGCAACTTAATATATCTTTCTTACATTATTCATCCATTGTCATCCTAAATTATTAGCATAGATCTCTCTCTCTTTCTCTCTCTTTCCAATTGCAAATGCCGAAGAGAGAGAATTATTAGGGATATTAATTTACTATAGTTCCCCATGAGCTTATTTTGTCAATGAAATTGTATCAACTACATTTTATTCATTTCTATATCATAAAATTAAGCATCTGCAGCACTGTATTATTTTTGTTTTACAAATTATCTCATGCATGTGATCAAGGAACCGTTTTATGAACTCTTTCGTGTTTCAATTTGTTTCATTTAAAGCAATCCATTGGAAATTTTGGCTCCAAATTTACATTGCAAAAGTAAGCATAGAACCATAGATTTGACTTTGGCAACCAAAGGGCCTCTAGCCCAATGATATAATCATAGTACCATGTTTTAATTATAAGATTTGAATTGAGGAACTTGTTTACTCTGATACCATGTTACTCGTAAATTTTAATATTTAGCAATGGTATTTGACATTGTGAGCATAAATTTCAAAATAAGTAAGCTACATGAAAATGGGGCATTCTTGGCCGGACAGTGATAAAAATAGGAAAAATGAAGATGGAATTGAGTGGAGAAAATAGTACCAGTAGGATATACTTCTTTGAGAAAAATAATATAAGTGATGGCCACTTCCAGGAATTTCACTAGAATCCGAGCCATCTCACCTGCAATTTAGAGAGAGAAAGTGATGAAAGATTACCCAGTTGGAATTTGGTAAAGAAAAGATGATTAAAAAAGTAAAATCGAACCTTGTGGAGATTGATTATCTTTGTGATCCACAACAATCTCTCACTCGCTTCTTTTCTGTGCGTAGGAATTTTGAATTTGCTCATGTGGTGAGCCGTCACCAGTCCGGTCTTATAAGTATGAACCTTGAGTGCACATTTCTGAAAGATATAAGAGAAACATTTACCTATAGAGTTCTGTAATTTTGGTCGATTGCTGATCTTCAAGTCATTACTTAACATCATCCTTATGAGAGAGTAGAGAGGGCTTGAGAGTTAAGAGACAATGGGCATGAGGCTGAAGCTTTAGAAGGGTGAACCCGAATTGGAACAGTGGGCGATGGAAATTGAAGGATATGGGTTTTGATTTTTTGAACAATCTGAAATGATATACCGATATGGGTTCTGATTCTTGTAGATTTTGTAGTTTGTCGTTGCAGAGACAGAGAGAGGGCAGGTTCAAAGTTGAGAACGAGAATAGAGATGGAGGCGATCTGGGAGGCTGATCCGATTCTTGTAGATTTTGTAGTTTGTAGTTGCAGCGAGAGAGAGAGGGGAAGTTCATATTTGAGAACGAGAATAGAGATGGAGGCGATCGATTTGGGAGGCTGAAATGATTTGCCCTAAAATTGTGTGGTCTGCAGGTGTGTGTGGTCTGACATAATTTGCCTAAAATTTTAAAAAATTAGCGGGTATAAGACCCGCGCACAGCCTTGAACCAAATTCATTTGATTTAAGTAAAATTAATTCACTTTCTACCACGGTTATAAAAATAACCGTGGTGAAATAAAATCACTTTCTACCACGGTTCTATTATAACCGTGGTAGAAAGTATAATTACTACCACGGTTTTTAATTAACCGTGGTAAAAAGTTTTTCTACCACGGTTCTACAATAACCGTGATAATATATATTACTTTCTACCACGGTTTTAAAATAACCGTGGTAGAAAGTGTCTTTTACCACGGTTATTTTAAAACCGTGGTAAAAAGGGCGTTCTAAAAAACTGTTTTTCTTGTGGAGTGGTAATCTTGACTATGAATCTTCAGAAATCATCATTCAAACTGGTAGGTTATTCAATCCTACAAGAAGGTGGGATAGCTGACAACTAAAATTGCCCACAATTTGTCTAATTGGAAAATTTGGATCATTGTGCCATAGCTCATTTTGTACGCAAATGATCTTTCAACTTTCAAGTGATCTCAGGACAAAAGGTAAGAACTTCAGTCAGACCAAAAATTGTGGTGGACATTGTGCGATTTTGATGCTCTATTTCCAGTTATACAAACATTTATTTCCCCAAAAATTATATATTTTTTATTATTTTTTTACATTTACCAGGAATGGGATGACAAGCACTAAAATGTGCAAAACTAGAAATGGCAATCAGGTGAAATGTGCTCCAAGCATAAGCAAAAGGACAAGTAATGTAAACGTGTATGAATTTCATCCAATCCATCAATCCTATATCAACTTATCGTTTTCCCTAAATACTAATAATCTAGTTTCACTCTTGTGATCTATCAAAGATCAAAATTTAAGTTTAGCAGAAACAAACAGTTCTCTCTAATATTATGCAGGACAAGAATTCACCAATGGTGTGAAAAATTGAAAAATCACTCCCTTGGCTGGAAAAATTGGATTTTCAAACATGACAAAAGCTCCCAAACTTCAAACCTAGCTATTTGATATTTATACCTTGTCTTGTTTTTTTTTTTTTCCTTCGAAAGTTTAAGCAAACACACACCACTATATATATTGTGCCTCCACCAAGGTTCAAACACTCAACCTCCTCATTTGGGGAGGAGAGCTTATACCATCTGGGCTAGTGCACTTTGGTTACCTTCTCTTGTTAGTTTTGACTTTTTGTGTGATATATTCTGTTAAAATGTGAGTGTGAATAGCTTATTCTGAATTGGCTACAGAAAAGAATACCTTATTCTGAAGGTTTTCCCCTTTGTTCCTAATCAATACAAAATCATAAAAATGAAAACCCAAGCTTAAAACATAACCGCAACAGAATCAAGCTTAAAACCCCTTTTTTCTTAAATCAAGGCTCACGTGTTTTCTCCTCCAACAATGGCCTATCACCACCATTCATCCCCTCTTTTCGGCTGTTGTTTGTCCTGCAACAGAATCCAGGTAGAGGCAAGCCATTTTGTGGAGTAACCTTGCCGGAGGCACATAATTGCCACTAATTCCCCATGTCCCAAGACTCCCAACAGTACTGCAGCCTGAGCTGCCACCATTGCTCTATGTCCTAGCTTTTCCAGAGCCTGAGTTGTCGCCTACCAAGCCAGAAGTGCTAAAACAGCCACCTATACTCCACTTCCATAACCTTCCTAAGCCGTGTCGTCCTCCATCTTAACACTCTTATAGGAAAACTATCCCCATATCACTCAATGCTACCACTACCTCAGTGTTAATGCTGTCCTATGTGTTCCAGAGGATTTGATGCAAGCACAGAAACGGCTGAAAAATTGATTTTTGACTTTCTTTATGGACAATTCATGTAACTTTTGTTCTTGTGACCACCTGTTAGGTGTTATGTTCGAGTTTAATTAGGACTTCTATTTTAGGTTACAAATGCAAGTACAGCCGGCCAGTAGCCATCCAGGACCAAAAAGATTGGTTGATGGGAACTGGTATTTGTTGCTGGTGTTGTGGGACTCTTATATATGTCTTTTCATTTATACTATGCTAATGCACAGTTAAAATTTTCTAGTAAAAGAAGTCTTTAACATGCATACATGTCACACCCTAGACCGTAGTCTGAATTGTGAACACAACACACAAACAATCACAGTTTCAAACTCAATAAATATCCTGTAACCTGTCTCAACCACATAGTCTACTTTGCGGAATGAAAACACGACAACACCAGCCCCAACTCTGTCTACAGCTGAGGAGGAGCACCCTCCATACCATCCGTGCCATGACTAAAAAGATGTGAATAATATAGGAATGAGCGACCACAGCTCAACAGAAATTGCCTAAAGCGCACTCCTTAATACCTCCGTGAATCCAAACAAAGAATAGATAAAGGATAATGGGATCATGTAAACTCGGGAAAGAAATAATGTCATGCAGGATAATAAAATGAACTGCCATGCAATGCGGATGTTAATGTTAATGCCACAGACACTTCTCACTTCCAAATATTTCATTTCCATCACAAAAGTTGATGTAATCCGCCCAGGGCTGCTCCCCAGTACCACGAGAAGAAAGTTGGTCATCTATTCCTGATACAAGGCCACTCCTTGTGATCATTTAGGGCTCTAGTGACACAACTACGCGTAGAGCCACTCCCTACGTCTCCTCTAGATTCCCATTAACTACACAGACAAGGCAACTCCTTGTCCGATTTTGAAATGATTGATTCAAATTCTTTTTTTCTTTTTTTTTTTCCAAACTCACAGATGCAAGGCACCTCCCTGTTATCCGGTTTTCAAAACCATTTAATGAAATATTTTCACTTCCTTTTTCATTTCAACATCAACCCCATGATCATGTGAGATGCATGTACATTTATAGAATATGATATACAAGTAATGAAGCAAATAAGGAAATCTCAGTTCATATACAATATTATGGTATTGCATTTTAATCCACACAAAAACATGTTAAATTAATAGTCTAACTAAGCACAATTATACAACACAATAAAACATGCTTTCTATTTCACTTTTTCCATATAACAACTTCTACAGTGCTTAATAACATTTAGAAAACAAATGCCCAACTTCCCATTTCAAGAAATGTCATAACAACCAATATTATAATTTTCAAGTAGCAGCCTATGTTTATAAGGTCATAATTTTTTCCATATTTGTAATATAAGGCTGAAATTGGTATCATTGGAAATCTTTTTTTGAGCTAGTCAATTTAGACTCAAAAATCGCTCAATTTGGATTTAAAATGAGGAAGTTATGGTCAGTTGAAGTTCAGGTCGATGCTTAGGAAATTCTGCAGATTAAAGCGCGAACCTAGCAGCCTATGTTTACAAAGTAATAACTTCTTTCACAATCAGAATCTAAGGCAGAAATTGGTATCGTTGGAAATCTTGTTTCGAGCTAGTCAATTTAGACTCAAAAATAACTCAATTTGGACTCAAAAGGAGGAAGTTATGATCATTTAAAGTTCAGGTCCCTACGATTCTAGCATTATGAAAAACAAGTAGCAGCCTATGTTTTTAAGCACAAAACACAAAGAGTTAATCCCTTAAAGGTAAAGGATATAAGAGTTAAGTAATCTTACCTCAAAGAATCTTGAAAACCCTTGCAAGAACAATTTAAAGCAACCCAAATGATGAACCAAAGCCACCAATTTTGGAGAAAAATGAAGAACACTCCTTGTAGACCAACCCAAAGGCCTTCCCCTTTCTAGACAAAGTTTAACAGCCCAATAGTGAAAAAATGATGACAAGCTTTACACCAAAAGGAAGCCCATGATCTTAGAAATCTTTTTCATTCACAACACTCTACCAAAATCTCAACACAATCCCTTCAACTAAGTTTGCAAAGAAGATAACAATAGTAAAGGAAGAAAAGTGACGAAAGGTTACTTCTGCAGAATACATTTTGTATAAATATTTTCTAACAAAATAACAATACAGATATACATTAAGTGACTTATCATCCACATAGGTGTCATGCCCACAATCTAGTTAAAAGTAAAACCAAGTGAAATGACCATAAGTTCCTCCAACAACTACCAAATACCAAGTACCTTTTTGCATACAAAAAGTCCACTATGCCCCTTAAAAATTTCCAAATGCCTATTATGCCATTTGTAAAGTAAAAAGTCCATAACGCCCTTTATGAAAAAAAACAAATAACATTTAAATTAAATTAAACACATTTGCAACTTAAATCATAATAAAATAAAATACATGAATGCCACCATGTGTGGAAAATGATAAAAATGAAAGTCCTCACAATTCCTATGCCCTAAGACTCCTCTTTTATCTCTTAAACTCTACTCATTTAGCATTAATTTACATTGCATGATTTAAATTGAATTTTAGATTAATCACCAAGCCGAACCTCTTTTCAATCTCATTTGCACTAAAGTCAAGTTTAATTCCAATAAACGTGTTTAATCCCTGAGGACAATCCCTTCTCACTATACTTTAATGTATAAGTGTTAAGTGGCTTTTATAAATTGTAAAAGTTGATGCCCATTTAGCACATTTCATATTCTAAAATATAATACACTATTTTGTGCACACACTCATGAGAGAATTAGAATAGAAAAGATAATAAGAATAAATAATAAAATGGAAAAGAATACTAAATAATAATTCCTCCATGAATAATCCAATAAAATAAATCCATTAATTAATTGAAATCCTCTGATACCATTAACCATCTAGATTACAACTCGAGAATCCATCCTATGGACCCCTAATAATCCCAACTGAAAATAACTGAGTAAAGAACTCGAAAGACTAAAACATAAAGAAGAATCTTATGTAGAATTGGAAGAGTGAAGTAGACTGTTGCTCAGCACGAACAATCTCTAAGTCTAGAACTGACGAACACTTAAAAAATAATGGTGGGTTAGCTCATGGACAAGTTCTACTCTACTGCATCCCAAACAGAGACCCAATATACGCCATCCTAGTCAACCCAATAATAACTACATAGTCCGTATATATATAAATACACACTAAAAGATCCTCCCTGGACTATAGGGCGGCCTCAACCTGAATAGTAGGTAACATGCAAAATCCACTTATAGTGGGCATGAGTACCATGATCTACTAGGGCACACATTTATCCACTATATCCAGCTATGCATCCCAGTCAATATACGCTCCCTAACCATTGATCCTAAAACTCAAGCTCATATCATGGCACATATCTATACATATATAAAATCCATCCTATCCAAAATGTAAAAGTAAACTATCTGCCATATTCTTTCTATGGCTTGTCATCCAACTGGTTCCGTGACCTGACACAAATAAGTAGAACTTAACTTATTAGTTAATCCATCCACTATATGCCCCCATATCCTGACAATGGTGCATTAATCATTAAAGTAACCAAATAAAGGTTTCCATATCCATACAAAGACGTAAGTATAATTATTACATCAATTAATCCAGAAATAACACATGATATAAATCATATAATATCCATTGTGCTTATTAAAGTAATAATAGCCATTAAAATAATATACAGTTAATTTATAGCACAGGAAATTAACTTGCATCTCATTTAAATTATGTAATCCTTCACACAGGATTAAAATCATTTAGACATTATTTTAATTGTTTAAAACAATCTAAATAAATAAATTCATTCATTAAATAACTTAGAAGCTATTTAAAACTCCACATTAACCTAATCCATAGCATATTAAAACATATTATGCATACCGATTCTTAATGATATATATTTTAGTCAATTGAAAATACTTGAAACAGATTAAAACAACATACAAGATAAAAATCCCAGACCTCCCTTTGTAGTGCCAAATTAGTCTACCGAAATAACCATCAGTCATCCGATTTGCCCAAACCGGTCGACTGATGTACCAAACCGATCGTCTGATAAGCCACTTTAGTCGATCAAAACTCTAATTGGTCGACCGGCTCATGCGACTGTTCATCTTCTTCCTCTACGACAAACTCTACTCCTTCAAACCTCTATTGATAAACATTCTAAGCATATAATCCATGTCCCAGAATGTCCAAACATTGATTTTAAAAAATATAAACATGGTTACAACACTTTAGAATACAAATCATGCATCTAATCATCAAAACATGCAAGAACTATATGAACCCATTTACATATAATCCTAGACTGTAAATATGATTGTTAATCTAGGCAAATACAAAACATGTAGTCAATGGAGAAGAATATAAGCAAAACTTGCCTTAAGATTTTCTGATTGAAAACCCCACCCCCCTTCTTTGCTTTCTTCTCAAATTTTGGCAACCCTTGGGTTACCTTCACTACCATCTGTTGCTCCTTGTTCAACCCACGAACAACCTCCATCTATCCCTCCTTGGTTCAGCCTTCTCCTTGGCCAAAACCTTCCTTTTTTTCTCTCTCTACCTTCTATTGTGTACGTGAATTACAAAAACCCACCACACAGACATATACTATATATATATATATATATAAGCCTAACTATAATACCTTAATCCTACTTCTAATCCAAGTCTTATACAAGGAAAAGAAATAAAATAAAAAGGAAAATAGTATAATTAATTATAGTTATTGTATAATAACTATAAACATATACATATATATATATATATATATATCTATTTATATATCTGGCCCTTCCTTATTATTAATATTAATTTCAAAGGTAACAATAATAATTATTATTATAAAAATACCATAATAATATTATACATATATATACACATCCATATATATATATATATATATATACAATAATCCTATCCATAGGTCCTTATCCACACCCATTTAGGCTCCCATCCAAGTAGTCTATGTGACCTATTGTGTTGGTCTATTACTACTATCCAAATCCAACTCCTTAAAATATAAAATAAAATAAACATTTAATTCCTAAAAATTAATTTCAAATAAAAACACAGTCATTTAAACAATAAATTCGATACAAGTAATTAATTAAAATAAACAATTTAAACACATAATTAAAACTAACAAATAAATCAAATAAATACATAACAATTAGCCACATAACCAAAATAATCAATTAAATGCATCAAAATAATTAAATAAATCCTGAGACTACCCTTTTAAAATTAGGGGTAGTACATTCTCCCCCCCTAACAAAGGAATTCCGTCCTCAAAATTCACCCTTACCTCTTTCCATTATTCTTGAAATTGTGAGCGAATTACATCCTCCTATTTCCAAGTAGACTCAGTCTTATTATGATGGCTCCACTAGACATGTACAAGAGGTATGACATTATTGTGAAGAATTTGATCCCTACGGTCTATAATACGACACGGTGGCTCCACATATGTTGCATTCCACTGCAATTCAATCTCACTAACATCGACATGCTGATAACGATCCTCATTTTGCAAAAATTTCTGCAATATGGAAACATAAAAAACATTGTGGACACGATGTAAATGGTTTGGAAGTGCTAACCGAAAAGCTACAGCTCCAACTTGATCCGTAATCATAAAAGGGCCGACAAAACAAAGTGATAACTTCCCTTTCTTCCCAAAGTGCATTACTCCATTTATAGATGACACTTTGAGTAGAACCTGATCTCTATTTTGAAACTCTAATGTATGAGTATGACAATCTGCATAACTCTTCTGCCTACTCTGGGTAGTGCATATACGATCCCTAATAAGGGTGATCTTTTCAAAGGTATCCTTCATGAATTCAGGACCCAAAAATATGCACTCTCTAACTTCCATCCAATAAACAAGAGATCTACATGGTTCGGCCAAATAATGCCTTAAATGGTGCCATACCAATAATCTTTTGAAAGCTATTGTTATATGCAAACTCCACGAGTGGCAATTAATCCTCCCAATGTCCCTTAAAGTTAAGGACACAAGAACGAAGCATATCCTCCATGATCTGATTAACATTCTGAGTCTTTCCATCAGTCTGAGGATGATAAGTAGTGCTAAGATGTAACTCTTTACCCAAAACCTGCTGAAAAATTTTCCAGAATCCTAACACAAAGCTCGAATCCCTATCTGATATAATGGATAACAGTATGTCATGCTTCACAATCTTTATAATGTAAAGTCTTGCCAACTACTCAGAATTATAATCAGTGCGAATAAGTAAGAAATAAGCTGATTTGGTCAACCTATCAACCATGACCCAAATAGAATTGTGATCCTTAATTGAATTTGGTAATCCCTCTATAAAATTAATAGAATTGCTTTCCTATTTCCACTCCAGTATAGGTAGTGGCGATAAAGAACCTAGCGGTCTCTGATGATCAATCTTGACCATCTGGCTTCAAATCATCAAGTTGCTTCTTCAACTCTTATAATTCAGCCAATGCCATATGATATGGTGCCATAGAAATTAATGCAATACTAGGCATCAAATCAATGGCAAAACTAATTTCTCTTCTAGGAGGTAATTCCATCAAGTCTTCTGGAAAAACATCCAAGAAGTCAGAAACAACCGCAGGATAAAACTTCTCCATATCATCATCTTCTTCGGCTAAGACATTAGCCAAAATGTAATGACCCAGTCATTTCCTTCCTTTCCTTTTTCGTCAAAATTTTACGGATGAATTTTTTTCTTTGAAATTTCTTTTTTGAGTTCAGTTTCTTGTCACTTAGTGTCGTCTCAAGTGCTAAAAAATGGTTTCTGAGACTCTTTCCTTTGGATTAACAATTTCCTTTAAGGACCGAGTCATTTTCACATTTTTCGTTTTTCGACACTATTCACTTTTCATCCTTTTCCCTATTTCGTCTTTTCCCCGTTTGTCACTTTTTGGCACAACCTCACTTTTCATGCTCGGAGTTGGGTTTTGACTTCATGTATCTTCATCTCGAGTGGTTTCCACGAAATGCGTATCTTTACTTTGGTAGAAAAGTACTCTGGTTACTCCCGGTGTCCATAGGGGCATGGATGCGCAGTTCCTTGGAATTATTTTCTTTCTTGGGGTGTTTTTCGTAAATATCTTTTAAAGTTATTTTTTTTCAGGGGTTTTTAAGAAAATATTTTTTGGAAGATATTTTCATTCTCGGCCAGTTGTACAGTTTTCACTTTTTAGAGGGGCCATTGTACAATTAAGGAAAGTTATTACTAAATGCCTTGTTTTGAGCCTGAATCCTCGTACGGGATTCATTTTCACATTTTGTTGAGTCATGTACTCTTAGAATTGTCTTGCGGTTGAACCCTACAATTTTCAGGTTTTTGGCTCTAGTTAACGCCAAACTTGTTTTAGGAATATCTCTTTGCTCGGGACTCAATTTTTGACGTTGTTTCTTCCGTTATTCATATTTTATTATTTTAAATCTTTTTTCTTCATAGAGTTTTTCCATTTGAGCGCGTCTGCTCAAATTCCACTTTTTCGGACCCAGCGGGACCCCGTTCGGGGCACTTTTAGGGTTTTCTATAAATAGGGGGTTAGTAGACGAATAATGAGATTTTTTTCTCTCTCTCTCCTCTCTCTTGGCCAGCAGCTATGGCAGCCAAAAGGCTTCCACCCTTCTCTCTTCTTTTTCGGCCACTTCCCTTTAGTAAAAAGGTGTAGTGCCTTAGTGTTTAATGTTCGCCTTGCCGTGCTCTACCTTTTCCCCTTATTAAAATTCGTTTTTTGGCCATTTTTTGAGTTCAGGTTTGAGGCCAAGTTATGATTTTCATTGGGCTTCGTTGGGGTTAATGATCACGGCGTTGTCCCCAACAAAACCTCAGATTATTATCATATTCAGAGCATTTTTCTTTCGGTGGGGATTTGATATTTTCATCTCAAATTCACGTAGGGGATGTCTTAGGTTTATATTAATGTGGTATTGATTATTTTATGAGCATATACAACTTGTGAGCATGCTTTTGTTCAAGTTTTAGAATTTAATTTAATTAATTTCTATATTTGAGATTTAATTCATATGG
>JAOTQH010248204.1:0-12123 GCA_025631255.1 Cornus kousa | reverse complement strand
CAACCCGGATTTTTAAGTGTTGAAATTTAATTTATTTCATGACTTTTAAATTATCATAGTTGATAATTTAATTTTTTTATTGATAGAGATTGATAATTTAATTTTTTTTTATTGGAGATTACCCACTTGAATTTTTATTGGGCCTTTGATTTAGATTTTTATTCGGTGGGAGGCATGGGTGCCCAAAATTTGAGGTGAGATAATTTATGGGTTGATTGAATTTTGTTGCCATTTAGTGTACATGAGATATATTTTTTTGTTGCATCTAAAGAGGGAAAAGAGGTCCCAGCCGAAATTAAAGAGAGCAGAATTGGTTTTGCTGCTAGTGTATATGATATATATACATATATAGGTCTTGTCTGATGGATTTAAGGAGTAGCCGAAATGGAAGAGAAATACAGAGATGGTGAGATTGCAATGGTGATGACATTTTCGTGGGCCACTAGGTGATGTTAAATGATTGATTTTATTGATTTGCATTTGTATATATAATGTGTATATATATATAATGTATCATTTGGTGGAAGGAGATAAGGAAGCAAGCAGGTGGAGCCGAAAATGAGGGAACAGGAAAGCAAAATGAAGATGTGAAATTGAAAATTTGATTGCGGGTCCCACGTGTCTTTGTTGGCTTGGAAGAGAAATGGGTTTTGACTTTGATTTTAGCTTCTTTGTTGCATATTTGTGTGTATCATCTGTTGGCACATAAGAGAGCAGCAGCGAAATTCAGTGAGAAATATGTGGTGCGGGTCCCACGTTGTGACCTTTTGGGCATGAATTCTTTGGCTTTGATTTGTGCACATGGCTTTGTGTGCGTGGGTTGATAGGTTTTGTGTATAGAATGATTAGAAACAGATGAATGAGGAGATAATGTAATGATAACTTAGCTTTTTGGATTTGCTTTTTAAACCAAAGACTTTTTCGCCATTTTTCCTTGGGATTGATCTTTTCATTACGTGGCTTTGTCTATAATTTTAGAGAGATGAGAATTATAATTGTTGGCTGATATTTTATACAGTGTCGGTGGAAGACGTCCTATATAATTTGAGAGTTGCATGCACTAAGTTGGCATACAGAGAAGAGATTTAAAAAGTGAGAGAACTTGAAGACAGAGAGCCGAGATGGACAGAGGGCCGAAGGCTCGTGGGTTTGAGGATTGAGTGATTATTATTTTACAGGGTAGGATTTTTATACTTGAATTGCTTGGGTGATTTTAATTCAAATATTTTATGACTGATTTTGCTTCAAATTGCATATATGTTATTTTGTTTAAAAGCATATATATTATTTTTGTGAAGCTAATTTTCATGAAACCCCTTGAAATTTTTGTTATGATTTTCCTATTGAGACCTCCCCCGTCTCACCCCCTACAGTTTCAGGTACAGAGGATGAGCTTGAATTGATAGTAGCGGGCTAGGTGAAAGAGTTGGCATTGACGATTAATTTTTTTATTTTAGAGAATTTTGTATTAATTTGAGGAAATTGATTTTGTATCAATTTAATTTATTTTGAGATGTATTATTTATTTGAGGATATTGGTTCAGTATCAATAAATGGTTTTTTATTTTTTTTGAGATCCTGGGTGATTATTGAAGAATTTTGATTGGAATTAATCAAGAATTTTATTTAGAAAAAAATTCGGGGCGTGACTAGATATCAAGACAAGAATTACAAACACAAATCCCCATTAATTACAAAACATCAAAGTCTATGAGGCATGCTTAGAGCTATCTCTAGCCCCAAGAGAATGGTTTAGCCACTCATTGATATTGTCATTTAACCTTTAAGGGCTATCTCCATGGTAGAGTTCATCTTCCTCCTCTTGAGTTTTTGGTTGAAACCCTAGATTAGTAGAAGAACTTTCCCAAAATGTTATGTTTTCTCTCTCTAATCTCTAGCCTCTCTCCAAACCTATTAACCTCTTTACTTAAAATAGCTAAAATCCTTATATAGGTAGCTCAAATGTCACACCCAATGGTTAGACCTCATACCCAGGACCTCAAATGATTGCAATAGAATGATTCCGTGTAGGATAGCTCTGCGTAAAGAGGATGTTGAACCCATAGGGAGAAGAGATTTATATTCAGTCTTTAAGTTAGTCTTCTTGATTTACAGGTAACTGGTTAGAAAGTTTGCTTGGATGTCACGATTGAAAACAAACTACAATTAAACCGAAATATTAAACTAAGTAATTAGAGAGAGAAATCTTAGGGCTTTGACTTCACCACAATCATTATACTATGGTTAATTGTACCAACTCTGGGAATTTAACCAATTATGTTTTCAAATGAATTGAACTCAATAACATTTATTAAATTCGGATTTTAAAGAAAGATGTTCTACCTAATTCAGTTAACTATAACCTATCTGTGGTTCGCATGGTTTATCCACCTACATACTCTATCTACTTTAACTACTTTGCAAATAACCCATCTTTCCTAAGCATAGACTATGAAAACATTCTTTGGTAAAAAAACATTAGAATACTATTATATGAACTCTATTCTTGTGGCCGGTAGGGCTTCGCCAGGTGCTGTCCAATAAGGTAGGTTGAGAATAAAACATAAATAATTATATCTAAGATAAGGTAATAACAGTTTGTAATCTATTAAAGCATGAAAACCAATTGAGTTGTCTCAATTGCTTATAGCCATATAATTAAGAAAATATTGTATATTAAAATAATCCTAGAGTTAAGAGCAATTAAACCATAATACTAGATTGGGTTACATTAATGCCCTAAGAGAGGAATTACCTACTCATGATGAGGTTGGATATCATCTGTGTTGAGTTCATCTCCATCATCACGGACGACACTTCTATTCTCAAGATCTTCACTTCTAAGGTTGTGGAAACCCTAAAAGTCACGACGCTACCAGCCTTCTGAATAACACCGCACTAAGAACTTGAAATTTTGGACCTCTTCTATCAAGGCTTACACCTTCTTTTATAGAATAAAATAAGGATTTGGTGGGCTTTTAGGTCTTCCGGCCCATTTGGGATGAGATACGACTGATAAAGAGAGCAATCCCGTACTTTAAATCTGACATGTCATAGAAGGCTCGAGCTTTAGGAACAAAGGCTCGAGCTTTAAGGTTCAGGCTCTAGCTTCTCTAGATTGATGCTCGAGTTTCAAGAATTAGTGCTCGATCTTCACTTTGACACTTAGCTAATTTTCTTCAACTATTTTTCGAAGCGTTTTTTTCTTTAACACTTAGAATATTCTTAGGATTGAAATCTTTTAACATTGCTCGATCCAAATATTCTTAGGATTGAAATCTTTTAACATTGCTCGATCCAAGCTTCATGGGCTCAAGCACTAGGTACCAGGCTCGAGCATTTGAGACTCAAGGCTCGAGCCTTAAGTGATAGTGCTCAATCCCGAAGGTGAGGCACGAGACCTGGGAGCATAACCTATGAATTAAAATCAACTCTTTAAATTTTGATGCCTCATGCTTGAGCTTGTGGGTCAAGGCTTGTGCACCCTTAGGTAAGGCTCGAGCACCCTATGTTAGGGCTTAAGCATCAAGGTACAAAGCTCGAGCTTTAAGGCCTTGTTGACTTTTCTTATTTTCTTTTTTGCAAAGCTCGAGCCTCATCGTTTACGCTCAAGCTAAGGGGCTTGAATTTCTTCAAACTTCACCATTTAAGCTATCAGCTTGCTCTGAATGAACGACAATGACTCTGTAAGCTTCGATATCATCATAAAATCCCGGTTTTAACCATTTCTCTTGGAAAGTACCTGTAAACACAAATTAAACATAAATTAGTCTAACTATGGATAGAAGTATCACTTTAGACCTTAACATACGTATATTTAGGGGCTCAAATATGCATATATTCAATGCTTATCAACCCCCAAACTTATATTTTACTAGTCCCTTAGCAATACAAAACTAAAAAGCTATTTTTGTGGGAATCACGGCTGCATTTAGCATATGCAACAAGCCTTTAAACCCCTAGTGGACAAGTTATGTTCTAGTGAAGATACCCACAAACTTCTCAAATCAGTGCCTTAATTGCACAGTAAGCTTATTCAAGCCTGTTTTCAAGTCATATTATCCCTGCAACTCATCAATCAGTCAAACATAGTAAGTACTGTCAATCATGTAATCAAGAAAACTTTCAACTTTTACTTTCAATTTAACAGCCATGGTCCTCATATATCAGTTTAACCATTCATTGAATAATCTTAATCTCCAAAACACTTTCTAAAAGTGATCCTACAATTCAACGTGTGGCTTATTGTCCATATTTGCATTCATTCCTAGCCATTCCACAATTCACAAGAAAAATTTTCAAATTCCAAATCCCAAGGCACTTATTATTTTTTTTTCAAGGTATGCATTTTCTTTAAAAAGTATACTATGCAATGTTCAGGTCTATTAAGCTTTCTAAATCACCCTTGTAATAAACTTTCAGCCAATGACTCCTAGACCAGAAAATCTTAGGGCATTAAGTGATAAAGCACCCCTCAGGACTTAATTGTTCAAGTAATCTAGGCAATCTATGTAACAAACTTTCAGCCAACGACTCCCAGACTAGATGATCTTAGGGCATTAAGTGTCAGAACACACCCCAAAGAACTTAATCACTCAAGCAATCTAAGTACAGAACCTGAATTTGATCCTTTTTTACTTTTTTTCCTTCCATCTTTTTTTTTTCATTCACATTGGTGAAGAATTTTTCTTTTCTTGCATTGCATACATACCAACAATTTTTCTTTTTTCTTTATTTTTCTTTTTTTTTTTCCCCTATGCCCTGGTCATCAAAATTATCAAAACTACCTGTTCATCTTAGTTTAACTCAAAACAAATAAGACTTCCAATTTTTACCCCATAGAATTCATGCAAGTGTGAATATGTGCAAGGTGTACCGTCCATAGCAAAGGCAAATGTCAAGCTAGGTGGCACCCCCAAACTTGAATGCAAAAACCTATTAAGGAAAGCATCTAGACACCACCACATGAGAGTGAACAAAGAATGAAAGAATAAATAATCACCTCACAAAATCAAATATACAGAGCCAACAGACACGAAAAATTGGTTCTGTCATTTTTTTTATTTTTTTATTTTTTTAAATTTTTTAATCAAGAATAAACCTAAACTAACCTAATCTAAAAATAAAAGAAAAATACACAAATAAACTAAAAACCTAGAAAACACAATAAACTAAAGAAAAAGAAAATAAATCAAATCAAACTAAAGTATAAATCTACAAGTGCTAAGTTTAACGTCGATAGCTCAACAGCATGCCACTGCTTAGCCTATATCCAATAACTCAACTACCTCCCTCATCCCAAATTCATTTGGGTGATTACAAAATTCAAAATAAGAGAAACCAATGTGGTTCCATCAAGACCTAAGAAAGAATACTCAAGTTTATCCAGTGGTGGATTAGGCTCAAGTTTATGAGATGACTCACAAGAAGGACATGGAATATTTGAAATCAAAGGAGGAGGATCTTTTGTTGGAATGATGGTCACTAAATCCTCATCAATGACATCAAAAAAGAAACATTCTTCTTTCTCTGAGGAATATGGAGTGGCATTAAAGATGTTTAATTTGAACTTCATGTTCCCAAAAGAAATATGCATAGCCCCAATCCTACAGTTAATGTTGGCATTTGTTGTAGCTAAGAATGGACAACCAAGGATTACAGGAATATATCTATTGGAATCATGGACAGGTTTTGTATCCAAGACAAGAAAATCAACCAGAAAATAGAACATGTCCACTTTAATGAGAACAACTTCAAAGATCCCACGTGGTTGCTTTATAGATCGATCAGCAAGTTACAACACCATTAACGTGGGTTTAAGCTTTCCCAATCCTAATTGCACATATACTGAGTAAGGAAGAAGATTAACACTCGCTCCAAGATCAAAAAGTGCTCTGTCTATCATAATATTTCAAATGATGCAATATATGGTAGGATATAATGACGGGGTCATTTTCCTTCTTTTCTTTTTTGGCAAATTTCTTTTTTTTTTGTCTTTTTCCCTATTTCGTCCTTTAGTCATTTTTAAATTTTTTTATGCATAACCTCACTTTTTGTGCTCGGATTCGATTCCTGCTTTGCATACATCCATGATATTTAATTTCCATGATATCTACATTTTTAGTTTTATAGAAAAGTATGCAAAATGTTTACTTTTCTTGTAAAGGGTATGGGTTCATAACTTCTTATAATTATTCTTAACTTTTAGGGTTTTGTGTAATTATGTAAAGTAATTATTTTTCATCTTGGAGACCATTTTATAATTTAATTTAGATTATATTTTCAAAAAGGACCTTTGTGCAATTTTCAGAAAATATGACAAGTGTCACATTTTAATGGTGCCACTTGTTGGCATAGGGTGGGGAGACTTAGGAGCATAATCTTGTGACACTTGGAGGGTGTAAATTCACCCATTTTTTGGCCTAGGATTGGAGCACTTGTTGGCTTGGATAGTTCACAAGTGTAGGCTTAGGATTAAGCCTAGGAAGGAACCTTAGATTTATAACAAGTGTAGGCTTCACATTAAGTCTTGCATTGTGTGTGTGTGAGAGGTAGTGCAAGAACACCTAGTGAGTAGAGGATTCCACCACATTTAGCCTAGGGTTTTCATTTCTTCTTCATTCATTTCTTTCCTCTCAAGAACCCTAACCTAGCCACCATGGAAGGAAAAGCTTGATTCAAGGCTTTGACTTCATTTTTGACCTCATTCCACTCACCTTAGATCCTTGGGCTTGGAATACAAAAGCCTTGCCTCATCTTCCTCTTCATAACCCTAGAAGGAAAACTTGAAATTCCTTTGCTGCCCTTGGATTCAAGAGGAGCAATCCTCTTATGAGATAGGGGGTGTTCTAGTTTACGTTTTTGATGTTTTATATGTTTTATATTTTGATACAAAAGGAATACATGTCTTTAATCTAAATTTTAAGTGAGTAGTTAATTGTATCTTACATGAAATTTAGCTAGGACATGATTTTAAAAGGCCATGACTTGATTCATAAGATATATTAACTTGAAGTCATTTAGGGTTGTTTTAAAGTCTAGAGGAATTAATTAATTAATTTTCATTTATATGTTCATATGACTTAAATCAAGTTTTGAAGTGATATATGTAATGGTCATGATAGGAACATATATTAATTTGAGCTTGTTTGGATGAGAAATGAAATCTAGAGAAATTAATTATTTTGTTTAATTAATTTATATCCTTGTTGTACTAATGATTTGAGTATGTATTTTATGCCAATTTCATGTTTAAATCATGATTCTAGACTTGTACTATAATTGTGGGAATGTGTTCTTAATATTGAAATACATTGTTATAATGAGTAGCAAGTTGCATAATGACTATTCAACATTTTTCATGTCATTGTAGTTGTGAACTTAAGGCATGTATTGTGTTTCCAAAATTGGTTTGTGCATGGTAGACGGTTTCACATTGTATATATGTTTATGTTAATATATATGCATTGTTGCACAAATTGTTGATTTTGAAAACTTGGGATGTCGTTGTTATGACTAAGGCTAAGGCATGGTTCTAGTACGGGGGATTATCCCTCTATAAGTCTAGTTCGTACATTGGGAGGTTACCCCTGGGCTAGTAACCTTAAAGTAACTATGGTGCTGGTTTGATCCGGCGTGATGTCCAAGTATCCACTTTAGTTGTATTTATTGTTTAAGCTATGTAATGTGCACTTAAGTGCACCTTTTGTTACTCTTAGGAGGCGTATGTAATGAGGCCAAGGGCCAAAGACTTTTTATATGACTTGTATGCTTTATATTTTTATAGTTGCTTATGCGTTTTCATGCATTAAAGGGTCAAATTTTGTATATGACATGCCATGAGGTCATAGGCCACTGTAGCGCATCTACTTTATAATTTTATGCATGCGTGCATGTTTATATTTCACAAAACTCTTAAGTTCCAACCTTTGAACTATTTTTGGAGGATTTATGAAAATTTAAGCGAAATCCATGCATTAAGGTGTGATTCAAAACTTCATTTTGATTTAGCATGTTTTAGATTCTTGCATAAGACTGGGAGTGTTTTAAAACTTGTTTAGATGACATAGGATGCATGTATGGCCTTAGAACCAAGCCAAGCACCTTCCTCATGGTTGTAGCAGCTTTTTCTACGGCTACCAGGTCCATCGGTCGGCTGATAGCAGTCCATCGGTCTACCGATAAGTGTTCAAAATGATTTCCTAAGACTTTACATTCTTAAAAGGGCATTTTGGTCGGCTGGTACTGTACATCAGCTGGCTAATGATTGATTTTCAGCTGGCTGGTATTGTACATCAGCCTGCTGATCCTCCCTGAAGCTTGGTTTCCATTTAGCATCTTGGACAGATTTCTTAGGTCAACTTCAAAGGGTCATATCTTATTCATTTCTAATCAAATCAGGTCATTCTTGAGCCTAACCTCAAAAGCTTGAAGTTATCTTTCCAATGGTACCAACCACACCAAAAAAATATAACTATAGTGAGAGGTATGATAGTTTTAGTGAGATAGGTTCGTGGTATCTCCAAATTGGAGAATGCTTCTTTGTTCTATTTTCATATCTTTTCTGTCCAGACTCTGTATTAGGCAATTCTTGAGTCTAAATTCATTAATTTTTTGTTGTTTTTCCAATGATGTACATGGTAGCACTCATTTTTGGGTAAAATCACCATTTTACCATTGGTCTATTTCTTATAGGATTTTAAAACATTCATTTCCTTCTTGCTTTCGTTTAGTCTCGGGACTTCTTAGGAAGCCACTTTGGTGTTTTAGGGATGAAGTATATCTCTAGAGGCCATGTTTCTAGTTAAATTTTGCATTATGAATCCGTTTCGGGTCATCATAGGACACACTGGGTTTGTAAAATTCAAGGTTGTCACAGGTGGTATAAGAGCTTTTAGGTTTGAAAATCTTAGGATGATGGGTTTTGGGTGCATATCATACTTTTGTTAATGTACTTTGATATATTCACATGCCCTTGATGACATGTTTTGGCGTTGTAACATGCTTACGTGTTTCTTGGCAACATGCTTGGTATTATGACATGTCTTTATGCTTATATTGTTATTTGTTTAAAAAACATCTTGGTTTGACCTGTATGCTTATTTGCTTAAGTGCCTAGCTATTTAAAGAGCTTTCGTTGATTACTTTAGCATGACAGTATGTTGTATACCTTATCTTGCTTTGTGTTTCATGCTTTCATAGTGTGAGTTGCATTCGGTCATAATAGCTTATGTTATTATTGACCTCTTTCTTTTCATAAGTTTAGCATCATGGTTGTCACGCGTAGAGAGTATTTACATTAGGGCATTGAGGAACAGGTGGATGACACCGAGTTTACGAGGGGTCCGGGAAAGCCTAGGATTCCAATTCGTAGCATGGGTCCTAATCCACCACGAGCACCGACTTATGAGGAGCAGATCGCACAGGGAGTGGCTCTGGGAATGTCAGAGTCCATTCAGCAGATGTTTTGTCAGTATATTGCAGGGATGTAGATTTCAGTACCAGCACTAGTACCGGCACCAGTTGCTAATGAGGCATTGGACTACTTTATAAAGTTACAGCGGGTTAAGATCGACCAGTTTGCAGGGAGTATGGTTCCGCTTACTTCAGAGGCATGGTTTGATCTCATGGTACATAAGCTCAATAGTATGGCAGTACCTACTGACTGATGGAGGATCTCTTTGACAGCTTCTATGTTCATAGGAGATGCCGCTATCCACGATGTGGAGGTGATGACTTAGGAGGAGTTCAGGACATTATTCTTTGACCGTTTCTTTTTTAGGGCTATGAGGCACAACATGAGGGTGCAGTTCCTAGGTCTCTATCAAGGCATGAAGAGTGTCATTGAGTATGAGACACATTTCACTTCTCTTTCTGCTATGCACCAGAGACAGTAACTACCGATGAGCTTAGGGCAAGGAAGTTTCAGGATGGATTACATCTTGACATTAGGCCACGGATTTCAGTATTGGATTTAAGGACCTATGGAAAGGTAGTGCAGAAAGCTATGTTGGTTAAGTCAGATAACTGAGATCAGCGTAGGATTAAGGGGTCATATAAGCAGTCTCGTAGAGAGACTTCGGCAGTATCTGTTGGGGGTCAGTGGAAGAAGGCTAAGGCCGGGGATAGTTCTCATCTTTAGGGAAAGTCACAACAAGCTCGGTCTACACCCACAGTTCCTATCCCTTTGAGGAAGTTGATTTGTCACCACTGTCAATAGCCGGGGCACATCAAGCCTCGCTGCCCACAGTTGCAGCCTCAGGGCAGTCGTTCAAGATGGGTAAGTCTTTAGCTTCAACACAGGGACTTCAAGGGGGTTGCCATTACTGTAAGCAACCCAAACATTTCAAGAGGGAATGTTCACGCCTACAGAACAGAGCACAGAGTGGCACTGGTTTATAGGCCATACCGGCGTAGTCTGTAAATGTCCAGTCAGGTTTCAGGGTGCCTCAGGCACCACAGCCAGTGGCGCCGTTAGTTGGTTCTTATCCGGGTAGAGGTTCTACACCTACTACTTTCGGGGCATCAGTCGGGCCACCAGGGCAATTCTCAGTAGTTAGGGCTTAGGGACAAGTATACGCATTGCCACAAGTAGATTCCTTCACAGGGACTTCTTTAATTTGAGGTATCTTTCTAGTTTTCAGTTCTTGGGCTAAGGTTCTTATTGACACGGCTACATCACATTCATTCATATCTGCTTCATTTGCACATTCTTTGGGTCTGGAGGTCACACAGCGGGATAGTTTCCTTTGTGTTAACATACCAGTTGGGGGTCAAGTGTCTTTGGACCGTGTTTATCGGGGTTGTGCTTTTGAGATAGCTGGGCAAACTTTAGAGTATGATTTTGTTGTTCTTGACATGGCGGGCTTTCATGTCATTCTTGGGATGCATTGGTTATCGTTCTTTTGGGCTATGATCAATTGCTTCCACGGGAGGGTGTCCGTTTGCACTCCCAAGGGAAATTATTTTCATTTTGTAAGAGATCGGAGCGATTCCCACTCGGAAATTATTTTTAGTATCGGTTACTAGAGTCGCCATAGGTCTTAATTGGCTAGCCTATTAGCAAACGAGGACAGTAGTTTGGGCCGCGTTTATCTAGTAGTTGTTGTGGAGTTTCTGGATGTCTTTCTAGAGGAGTTGACGGAGCTTCCTCCTCTTTAGGAAGTTGTCTTTGGCATTGATGTCATTCCTAGTACTGCGCCGATCTCTATAACACCTTACCATATGGCACCAGCAGAGTTGAATGAGTTGAAAGCTCAATTGGATGACTTGAAAGCTAAGGGTTTTATTCGTCCTAGTGCTTCACACTGGGGAACACCGGTTCTTTCTGCGAAGAAGAAGGATGGGTCTTTAAGACTTTGCATCTATTATCGCAAGCTGAACCACGCTACGATCAAGAATAGGTATCCTTTGCCTAGGATTAATGACTTGTTTGATCAGTTGAAGGGAGCCACTTGCTTTTTGAAGATTGATTTGAGATCGGGTTACTATCAGTTGAGGGTTAAGGATAAGGATATATCCAAGATCGCTTTCCGTACACGAAATGGCCATTATGAGTTTCTGGTGATGCCACTTGGTTTGACCAATGCTCCAATAGCTGTCATGGACTTGATGAACCATGTATTTAGTGACCATCTTGATCAGTTCGTTATGGTTTTCATCGACGACATTCTTGTATACTCAACTTCGATAGAGGAACATGAGTATCATTTGAAGACAGTGTTATAGATCCTTAGGGATAACCAGTTCTATGCCAAGTTTGAGAAATGTGAATTTTAGCTATCAGAAGTGAAGTTCCTTGTATATGTTGTATCAGGAGGCGATGTTATAGTGGATCTGTCAAATATGAATTTTAGGTATAAGGGGATGATGTTTATTCCTTTGTCTTGTCGTGAAGACGTTCTTCGGGATTTTCACCACTCTCAGCTCAAAGTTCATCCTGGTGGTACGAAGATGTATCACAATCTGCGGTGACAGTTATGACAGCCCTGGTTTTTAGGCCAGTGCGTCAGTGATGAAGCGAAAGGATGATCCGGTAACGGATCCAAAATACGAAAGCGAAAACAGAAAACAAGACTCTAAGAAGTCAAAGTGACCTTCCATGAGGTCGTGGAACTCAATGAG
>JAOTQH010248193.1:0-12124 GCA_025631255.1 Cornus kousa | reverse complement strand
AAATATGAAAAATAATAAATACAAACCAACAATTAATTAAATTAAACAAACACGTCAACACATAGCCACGTAAGCACTCAGAAATAACAAAAGAAATAATGAAAATAACAAAATCAAAAGTAAAATTCCAATTATATCCTTCTTAAAACTAGGGGTATTACATTACATAAACCCATAGGTGGCAAATTTTGCATTTTTGACATTTTTTTCGAATTTTTCTGGAATCTTCTCGAAACTTTTGCTTGACTCCAAAAAGGCTGTAATAGACCATTTTTGGCCCATTTGAACCTTGTTGACCTAAAATTAGACAAAAATATAAATTAGTACTAAAACAAGAAAATAAAGATGGATGAATGGACTAAAATACCCTAACTTAGGTGCTAAAATACATCACATTTGAGCACTCATTACAAGTGTTAGCATGTAGCTTTCTTTTGGTTTAATATGTCATTTTTACTTTGAAACATGTAATGTGTACCTAAGTACACTTTTTGACACTTATTTTATATGTATGATATGTGGCCAAGGGCCAAACTTCACTTGGATTGCATGTATAAATTTAGTTTCACATTTTGCTTATAAATGTAATTTTATAAGCTTTGGAGGTTTGATATGTCGTATTTTATATTAGGCATGTATTGAGGCCACAGGCTATTGTAACTCACTTAAACACGCATATTACGTTTGCGTGCATGCTCACTTTTCATAAAACACCACATTTGTATGAAATAAATGCTTAAGGGTCCATGCATTTTAACTTTTTTGTAAAATCTAATCTTAGGGGCTTTATGGGTATTTCATTTGAAAAATAAGCTTCTGCCTTGACATGGTCACTAAGAAAATGTGATTTTTGAGGGATTTTTTCACGAACTTTTTCCAAAAAATTTCATCTTGGTCTCCGAAATCCCGCGTCAAATTAAATTCTCTGGTTTAAGCCCCCTTTTTTATTATTTACAGCTTGGTACTATTCATTGATTTTTTTTCAAAAATTGGGTCGACCGTTCCGAAACTTTCGAGGGTCTTGTGGGTGTATTTTAAGGTTGTTTGTTCAATTTAGGAGTTTTAAAAACCATTCCGGGGCCTTTTTCTTCACTTGGGCAGAAAGTTGGGTTTCTAGCTATCAGTTGCCAGAGTTGGCTACCAGTAGCATCTTGTTAAGGGCGCACGGCATGTGCCGTGGGTGTCAGGCTGTCTTGACAGCCTTGATGCTCTGTTTTCAAACAACTATAACTTTTTCATCTAGACTCCAAATCAAGTGATTTTTTAGTCTAAATTTATTAATTTTTCATTGTCTATCCATTAGTGTATACAGTGACACCCGATTCTATATGAAAATACCATTTTACCCCTTGCCAAGTAGGCTTCCCATTTTAAAGACTTAGGTTCTGTATTTGTTTTCTTTTAGCCTTGTAGCTTCTTGGGAGGTTACTTTGATGTCTTAGAGGCGATATTAATCATTAGAGACTCTGTTCTTTATTTCGCTTCCGCATTTGGGATCCGTTATCAGATCGACTTTCAGGTTATCATAGAATGTACCGGGTTTATAAAACCCGGGCCATCACAGTTCTTGAGATGATTGTGTCTTACATGACTCATGCTATAAATATAATGATTTGACGTATTTGATTTAAAACATATTATGATGATGATGATGTTATATGTTAATTTCCTTGAGAAATGTTAATGATTGGTATATAACATGCATATCATGGGCAATGGTTTGGTTCATGTGTTAGAAATGATGTTTAAAATGGTTTCCAACGATTTGTGAAAATTGATTTAAAAGTTTTGAAATGTTTTATTTCAAAAGGTTTTGTGAAAACAGATGCCTTGGAGTTGCCATGTGGTCCGAGGTTAACCAATCTAGAATGGGGCATGAGATGGAATTTGAACGTGTGTAGTTGAGTTACGCAGGCCCTAAATGACACTAAGGAGATGCCCTAGGTCAGGGAAAGCTAGTTAATTCCTTTCATGATGCCTAAGAGTTGCCTAGGGTCGGGTGTTAACATTTTCAGTGTGGGTTGTGTTGTGATGGAAATGGTTTCGGAAATGAGGAAAGTGCATTTTGTTGTATCTCATTACATCATTTGCAAAGTAAGTAGTTTAAACTTATGTTATATAATTATCTCATTCTCCATTGAATGATACATTCTTTTGTTTTCCCTTGTATTGGGTGTGATTCACGGTATTACAAGAGGTGTACTTTAGTCTATCTCTATTGAGCCGTTGTGCTTACCTTATATTCTAATATTTTCAAGACATGGTAAGGATGTTGTAGATGATTCATAGGATTACGTAGTTTGATGACCATTTTTGTATCTTTTGTGAAGGCATTCGTTTGGGAAAATTGACTATATGTAATAACCTTATTCTTTTGCCAGCTTGAAGTGAAATTGTTGTATTTGTGGCCACGGAAGCCTTACTTGTAAATTTATTCTTTTGGATTCAATTTCATCATTTTGAGATGTATGGATAATGTTAATTTGATGTAGTTACGTGTTTGATATCATATATGGGTTAATTAGCATGTTGATCTATGTTGAAAAGGGGTTAGAGATGAGTTTTAATCAATCTCATGAACCAAGGATGCATCCCAAATGTTTTTATTTATTTATTATTTATTATTTATTTATTATTATTTTTTTTTGTGTAAGTCAAGTAACCGGTTAGATGAACCCATCTAACTGGTTAATTAGTCTAAGGGGGAAAATTTCTAGATCTACAAGTTCACTTGGTCAAACCAAGAAACCGTTTAGATTGATTTATGTAACTAGTTAGAAGAATCATCTAACCGATCAATTGGTTGAGCAGAATGCATGTTTATTGGGTAAAGTCATCTAATCGGTTAGATGGTTCAATGTAACTGGTTAATTGGTCTTGTATTTGCACCGCGACCCCAGATTTTAGTATAATTACCTTATTACCCCCAGACTTTAGCCAAAGCATAGAATGACCATAGAAAATGACAGTTTTACCCCTGATTAGTTTAGGAGCTATAATGGACATACTAAATGACTACTTTTCCCTTTTGGGTTCTAAAACATTATTTAACCACGATAAATGACCATTAAGCCCTTATGGACTCTATAACTACTATATTAATAAGAAATGACCATAATACCCTTGTGTGACCTCGAGTTTGGGTAAGGACCCGATTAGCGATCTGGATCCTTGGATTTCGGTTGTTACAAAAGTCTCGATACCTCTCCAACCGGTTGGTAAATTTTAAATTGATTAAAAAATAACCAAACGGTTGAAAAACAAAAAGAATTTTATAACCTACCTTTTGAAGCCTTTCTTAACCCAACTGGGTATAACAAGGGTTCTCAGACATATACTTGATATCCAATCTGATGGGATGGCATAGAGTCACTTACTATTTAGCTCTAACAATCGAGAGCCAAAATAAAAATAAAATTATAGCTCAATAAATCATAAGTTTTGGCATCAAAATTTGCAATCACACAATTACTGTAATTATCTCACATATTAGGAATGACGATTTTTCGCTCTACGTAGATGAAAATGGCCTATTACTTTTATCTAAAATTTCAAAATGTCAAGCTCCTAAAATAATACATAGGACAAAATATCTCACAGTATAGGCGCCTTTGTCTAACGTACGAGAAATTATTAAATGGTCCTGGTCCATTTGACACATGGCAAACCAGTTAAATCTAGACCGTTATTGAAATTTCTTTGTAATATATTAATACACTCTTGTGGGACCACAATCAAAGAGTCTGAATTGAATTGGTCCACCAAGTGTTTATTAAATTGAATTATTTAATAATTTCTCTGTACATGGGCCTGTTTGACAACTATCCCTATCTAGTAAGGACGAAGTTAAGAAGTTGCCCGGGGGGGGGTATAATATAAAAGAAGACGAAGAAGAAAATTATTCAAATATGCATAATTTTAAGCATAATTTTAAGAAGTAGAAAGAGAAAAAGGAAAAGGAAAGAAAAATGAGAGAACTTTAAAAGAAAAAAAAGTTAAGAATTTCAATTGAGAAAGAAAAAGTTAACTTTTTCGTTTGAAGAGTAAAAGAGATATTTTTAGAAAGTACAAAATTTAGGGGGGTAGTGTATCATTTTTTTTCATATACATATAGACAACAAATACCACATATATTGTTGAGGGCGGGGCCAGGCCAGGGGGCACGTGCCCCCGAGCCTTCATTGGCTCCGTCCTTGCTATCTGGTTTGCTTTATGCAGCAACTGTAGATTAATCAATTTTATTTTTTTGAGGAGCAATAATAGAGTAACCGAAAGAAAATTCCCGAATAAGCACCGAAATTGACGTGGAGAAACCACATCAAATTCTCTTGTTTACTTTTCTCAGAATTTCTATCCCAAGCTTTTGCCCTTATCTTTATTGACCTACCCCACACTTTCTCTCTCAAAATTTTTATCAAAATCTCTTTTCAAAATTCTCTCCCTTCTCCTTATTCCATGGCCACCATCATCTCAATTCAAAAATTCATGTCATACCTAAACCTTTCAACCACTTATTCTTTTTGTGTTATCTTTATCTTCTAAGATGACCAAGTTAATAAGCCACCATTATATAGGATAATAGACATATTTTGATGATGTTTAGGGATTAGGGTTTATGTCCAGAATCTTAGAGAGAGAGATGGGTAAATTTTTAAAGAGAAAAATGATTGCAAAGAAATAAAATTTAGACCTAAATCATAGAGAGAGAAAAGTGAAACAAAATTTCATAGAGAGAGGAGAGGGGTAAGTTTTTAGACAGAGATAGAGTTACAAGAGTTTGAGACAGATGGAAAAGAGTGAATTTAGACTAAAACTTTAGAGAGAGAGAGAGAGACTGAAGAGAATGTCAATTGAGGAAGAGATGGGTGAAGATTTTGAGAGAGAAATTAGTAAATCGTAGAGAGAGAAAGAATGAATGATATGAAAAGAAGATAAGACTGGACATAAGGGTATCTTATCATTTGTAGAATTATTTTAATATTTGGTATTTTTATCATTATCCTTTTTTAAACCCCGACCCCTCGGTACTGTCTAGTTGGTTTTATATTATACTAATCACCATTTGCTCTAAAAGTTTGTAACAGGCAATTGAATACGAACTTCTCCCATAATTACTACTCCCTCCGTCCCAAAATATATGTCTTTCCTTCCTTTTTGGGATGTCCCAAAATATATGTCCCTTTCTAAAAATAGATATACTTTTTTTTATCACATTTCTAAACTACCACTCATTGTCAACTACAATTCAATAAAAAGTTGGAATCCCAATACATCTCAACTATTTTGGGATGGAGAGAGTAAATATTTTGGAAGTTAAAAATATTAGTGTAGTCATACTTAATTACTTTAATTACTTATGCTATGTGAGATGCCTATATTAACACTACAGTACCCATACTTTTTGGGGAAATGATATATGGAGCACAAAATGAGTCAATCCTGTGATGAAAGCTGGCTGATTGCATTAAGTGCACAGTTTGATATTTATGAGACCCAGATCCATCTAATGTCACCAATCTTAAAATATGAATCATTGCACTATTCTGCCTTCACATTTTTTTTTTTTTTTTCTACTAAAAAGTTGCCTTCACATCTTAGTTTCCATACTTCACTTTCAACACCCCTCATAAATGAAGACAGTTGAGAGTTGCAAAACATAGCTCCTTACTTACTCCTTGTGCTTCTTTTTAGTGCTCATTCACATTCATATATCACACCAACCTATTTTCTTTAGTCATTATACGAAATTCTTTTCCTTGCTTTTCCCTCTCACAGCTTCTCAAGTTCAATGGAGTGGCCAAACACCCTCTTTTTTGCAGCTTTTGTACTTGTTGCTGCAGCCATTCAAGGTACTCAAGGAGATGCCATGGTCTCTGGCTCAGTTTTCTGTGACCAATGCAAAGATGGCCAAATATCCCTTTTTGATTACCCCCTCTATGGTATGAGAATTATTATTATTATTTTTAATAAAATAATCAAGTTATTATATGTATATTCTTTATTTTATTGTAATACAACCAATGATCTATATGGTACATAGCTTATGGGGCATTACCTAGTGGCCTAGCCCCAAGCGGGTATGCAAGGCAGACAATGCCTCTTAAAAATTAGATTGCATTTTCTTTTCCTCAGCTTTCTCAATATCCAAACAGCGAATCTTAACATTAAAAGTGCTAATTATTGGAAAATTGTGACATTATTTTGTGCAGGAATCAAAGTTTCCATGGCTTGTGCTGATGGTAATGGGCAAACCACTGTGTGGAGGGAAGAGACTACTAATTGGTTTGGAAACTATGCCATGAGGTTTGAGGGCACCCCAGACTTGAGTGGTTGTTATGCCCAAGTTTCAGGTGGTGGCCAGGGATCAATGGGCTGCGGGGCAGCTCCGGGTCCTGCCCGGTATCTGAAACTTATGTTTAGGATGTTTGATACTGCAATGTACACAGTGGATCCTTTGCTTTCACAGCCTGGTCAACCAATGTCCTTTTGCCCCAAGTCAGCAACCCCGACGGTGCCTGCACCGGTGACACCCTCGAAGCCTCCACCGTTTAGGCTTCCGCCAGCACCACGACTGCCGCCAATGCCACCGTTGCCTCGGTTACCTCCAATGCCACCAGTTCCATTCTTGCAAGCTTCAGCCTGTCCTTACCAGTAAGTTCATCATCAGGATTTGTGCAAGGTTATGTGTGCATTAGGTGTTGAACACATCACACACTGCAGGTGCACCTGTGACTAAAAGCTACCACTTTTGACCAAAATTATCCATAAATTTATGCCTTTCAACTAGCTACCTATATGGTGTAGTGTCAAGAAAAATAAAAGGGTAATTACACTGACTTCTTTTGAGGTTTGAATAAATTATACATAAATCATTTAACATTTATTATTTTAATTTTTCCGCAACTCGTTCTCAGCTGAACTCTCCTAAATTTGTCTATTAAATTTGGAAAATGGATTTTGTCAAAAGGAAAATTTTTAAGTGCTTTTGAACACACGTGTTTAGTCAAATATGAGTAAAGATCAAATCAATAAAGGCTGAATAGTTTATTGTGTGTAATTTTTTCAAACCCTGTAAGTATAATTTATCCAAAACAAAAAATAAAAACCACAAAATGGACCTATCTAGAAAGCAAAAAGATGGACCAATGAATTTGGACAGTTATTTAAGACTATCCAGAAAACATCTGACACATAAATTTCACTATTACAGTTCTTGGTTAAATGGGTCCAAAGGCATTGAAAGCCTCTTGCATAAATTAGTTGTTAACAGGTTGTAAGAAATCATTGGGTTGGTTGGCATCCTGTGAAGGCAAAAATTAGTTTTGGTTCTGTCTATGATTTCCGCACCATATCTTCAATTTGTCATTTTCTCCGGATGAACTTGCTTACAATTGTACATTGATATTATAACACCTGCTTATATTTTAGCCAAAAACATTTGTAATTCAATTGTTACCCATCATAAGCCATGACCTAGGACTTAATAGAATTACTATTATTATTATTATTTTTTTATTTTTTTACACTCACAATATTACACTAAACTGCTCTTTTGGAAGGAGAGCTCATACCATCTTGATTAATGTCCATTAATATCACGAGATAGTTTTGGTTCTGCCATCCCTTGACTACTCTGTGTTACGAATTGTTAGGAAATGGACGATGCCGGAGTACAAATGTTACTGGAAGGTGGTGAATCCCGACACGAAAGTAGCCGTTGTTTTCGGCCTAGTTGCCGCCAGGAGATATGGGACAGACATGACATTGTGGCATGCCATGCAAGGGAGAGGAGACCCTTACAGGACCCTCCTCAGGGAAGGGACAACTGCACTGCTCAACTCTTACAATAGTCTTCAGTACCCATACCATCCTCTTGGTGTTGTCCAACATATGAATTTGGCCTTGATGGGCTCAACAAGGCATGTCCTCCTCACAGCTCTGCGGTTCTTGAGGGCTAATTCTGGCTACGGCAACGTTGCCTGCCGATTCGAAACTTGCAAGTGATCAATCCATTCGTATTTCTGATTCTATATAGTCAGAGATTACTCCGTGGTTTATATTATTGTTATATTTGGTGCACCGAATAGATATATTTGATTTTAGATTGGAGGAAGTTTATTTCAAATATTGTACTAAATTTTCTTGAATCTCATATTCAAGATGCTGATTTGATCCCACCAATATATTTATTTGGGTAATAGTGCATGTATTGAATTGATAATCAGTTCTTTAAGTATAATCATTTACATTTATGCTTGTAATATTGCTACTATAATTAATGAAATTAGCACTCGTGTGTCATGTTTAGTCTCGATGAAGATAATTTCTTTACCATATATATATATATATATAAGGCAAAGAAAATCAAATAAATGGCTTGTTACAAATTTATCAACCACCTTAATAATTAGAAAGGTTAGTGATCTAACGGTATCAGTCTTTACTTCTTAAAGAAAGGTTGAAAATTCGAGCAATCTAAAAAAATGAGAACTTATATTTCGGTAATCGATTGGTTCCAATTCACAAAAGTTTTGAAACTTACAAGCATGAAGATGTATGTTTAAGTGTATCAACCATCATTTTTATGCAAAATCATGTCAAAAATTAAATATTTCTAAACATTCGTTTTTTTTTAGTTATATGTTTTTGACCAATACTCTCTTATACCAAAAAAGTGTTTTAATCATTAAAAGGTAGATAAAGTAAATGTTTTTTATAACTTTTCTTTTATAATTGAAAAAAACACGACAATATTGGAGGCTCAATACTTCCAAGAAGGCCCAAATAGTCATACGTATTAAAAACTGAGATCCTACGTATGCCTACTCTGTCCATCACCATCAAGTCTGTGTCTGGAGCATTGAATATATATATATATATATATATATATATAAATTTTCCCTTATGTAATTTAGATTAAATCTCAGGACAACGGAAAAAAACAGTAATTATGGAATAAAACAAAAAAAATTATTAAATCCCATGGAAATTTGTACATCTTTTTAAAGAAATTTAGAAGTGTGGCAACTCTAAACCTTCTCATTTGAAGCAAAAAAGGTTATTTCATTGGGCTAGAAACCTTTAGGCGAGATCCAACAAAGTTTTCAAACAAAAAACTATGACGATATTAAGAATGGGCTAGGCTATTGGAAAAAAATAAGAAGAAGAATGGGCTGGGCTATTGGGGAAGAATAATAACAAGCATGACGGCTGGTGAGTGAGTCATACCAAGCGTGGAAGCTGTTTTGGTAGTGGGCTGCGCTACTTGGAAAGAATGATAGCAGACATGAGGGCTGGTGAGTGGTGATTGTCTCTGGTGGGACGGGTTTGGGCGCCGTGGGTTTTGGGTATTTTTGCACACTTAACAATATCAATGGTTCATCAAGGACACCTATGACCTAGGTCTGTGACCCCAATTGCACTTGGTAGGGGGAGCTATTTGAGATTTTTTTTAATTCTTTTTTTATTTTATTTTATTTATTTTTTTGTGCGTGTGTGTGTGGAGACTGCAGACCGTCTATGTAATGCACACGTGATAATAAATGGATGAATGTACCCGTTGCATAGTGCAACAAGTGCGAAGAAGTTTTTATTTTATTTTATTTTTTCTTCTGTTTTATCCTAAGGCCTGCCCAAGTGATGGAGCCCGCCCCTTTCCAATTTGAAGTAGATATTTGCTACATTATATGTTTTTATAACACTCCTTTATGCTAGGTGTTGCTATAAATATTATGAACCAAGAACGATTAAGAATCAGGACACAAAAAAAAATAATAAAAATAAAAATAAAAAAATAAATAATAAATAAATAAATAATTGATTTGTGTAATTTGGTGTAAGTCTAAATAAAGGCACGGTGAAAGATTTTATTACTCGAAACTTGAGAGATTATAAGTTTAAACTCCAAACCTTAGTGCGCTTTGTCTCTTTTTCCCGTAAACAAATTTTGTTTTTCGGATTAGAATCGAATTGCGACGCAATCCGATCCAAAACAAAATTGGGGACACAAATTCACAATAGTTTTATTGTTAAAACAATTTATATATTATGAATGCTTTCTTCCAATCTATTTTTAGGTCCTAATCTGTAAAATGGTTAGGAATGAATCAGATGCCAAGCTGAAGTAGGGTGCTACATAGGGTTTATTTGAATGTAGCTAGTTAAGCTTAATTAATAATTGTGTGCTAAAACAGTCAGCCTTCAGCCCTTTCCTTCCCGTCAACTAGGACTCAATTTGATTAGAAAGTTTATGATAAAAGGTATAAGTATTTGTTGTACTTATGGAGAATTTTGCGTGTTTCTTTGAAGAGAAAGGGCCTTTCCTTCCCGTCAACTGGACTCAATTTGATTAAAAAGTTTATGATAAAAGGTATAAGTAACGAATTTGTTGTACTTTATGGAGAATTTTGCGTGTTTCTTTGAAGAGAAAGATCGTGTGAAAAAAAGAAAAGAAAAGAAAAGAAAAGAAAAGATCGTGGAATAGTGGTATAGTATTGTTATACTATTAATTTTAGTTAAAGTTTTAATTTTCTTTTACACAAATTCCGTTGTATCTGTTGTGTGAAAATTCCACATAATTATAGAAATATATAAAATATAATATTCATACACAAGATATTGAACAACACCACTAATGACGATTCTTTCACTAAACTGAATAATACATCATTTAAACAATATGGATATAACAATGAACATGAATTTAACAACATAAATAATATAGATTAATATAACAATAAAAATTAAGAATGAAAATAACAATAATAAAATAGTTAATAAGAAAGTGCTGGCCTGATTGTTGAGGCATGTGTAAACACATTGACCTAAACTGATAATTCTTTCCATCATGTGGGTATTGGTGAAACTAGTCAGCTTCAAGATATAATCCAATTAGCTTGCAGTTGCGTCTCCTCCATGTGCACGATCACGGAAGACTAGGTCCAAGTTTATACGTGTCTCGTTGCCCATAAACTCAATATAAAATAGAATATAGAATACTTCTAAAAGAGTCCCACCTACTCATATATCATCACTCATATATACAAAAAACTTCTCTATAGAAAAATGAGAAGTCTTCCTCTTTATATAGAATAATAACTATAACAGTTATCCATACTTAATATGATATGAAGTAAAAATTAAAATGATTAGATTAAATATAATTTAATAGTATTTAATATATTGTAACTGAATATATAATTTGTTATATATTTATTTACTTTTATTAAAATATTTGTTAACAATCCCAACCTATTTTAATAAAATAAGTAATATAAATAAATGGGCAATTTTATACTATGCAATTGGTATAGGTGTTTTCTGGGTTTGAACTTACACTTAGTGTGATAGTCTTCATTTGAGGAACCTGAATGAACTAAGTCTTGAATTCGGTTCCTTGAGCCAAATTTCAATATACCACACACACAGTATTGATAATATAGACTTGGTTTGGCGGGTAAGCACGATTAATAGTCATACGCTGGTATCTTGATTCTCATGAAAGCTCTAGGAAACAGCCTAACTCCCACGGTTGCAGCCTCACGACGACTTTCACTTAGGTGAATCTTCCAAGGATATATATGACCTATACCCCGAGTATGCTCGCCTCAAATTCATTCATGGCAAAGCCATTCCTTAACGTCACATAACAACACTGATGCCATAGGATGAGTAGGAAATAATCTCCTCGAGAAACCTCCTAAAACGAGTGTTGTTAATGAGTCACGTAGTGCAAATTGTTTCTACCCATTGAACTATTCGTCATGTGATTAAATCGCCAATCAGAAGATTGGGTTAATTCCATAGGTGATTCCCCTTGGGCTTAGGCCTATCCCCCTCGACATATATGGGACTATGCCCTAAGAAGACTCTTGTTCTTTTTTATATATTTTCTTCACAACTCAATTGTTTTTTTTTTTTTTTTTTCCTTTATATTTTTGCTCTCTCTATTTTATTTTTTATTTTTTATCCCACCACTTCCTTCTTATCAAACTTATCTTTTCTTTTCTTTTGTTTTTTTTTTTTCAAAATAATACATCTATGAATAATATCTCGTTTGAAAATTTTGAGATTGATAGTTAGCTTTATATATTCTATTCGTCTATAATGCTGTCTCTTATACACA
>JAOTQH010248155.1:0-12128 GCA_025631255.1 Cornus kousa | reverse complement strand
TCCTGTAATCACGGATATTTAATGATACAGCAATCAGTCCCTCCTGTAATCACGGATATTTGATTATACATCCATCATCTTGGATTGTCAAAATGAGTTTTTTAGGGTATTGATTTGAGGATTTTTTATTTTTATTTTTTAATTTGATTTTTTGCGATTTTAGGTTTAAGTTGGATTAATGGCAAAGATTTGAGTGAACCAAGTGTGCCATCAATCACAACCCACAGTGGAAGAAAGGTTTATTGAAATCGATAGATGGTGTGAAGAAGAGTAATTTAAACTCGCTTGAAATTTGAATTCAATCTCTTTTAGTTTATGATTTGTATTTGTTTATGATAAATATGGTTGATTTTTTTTATTTGCATTTGTAGCCGTGTGAAGAAGATCAATAGGTTCAAAGATTTTGGAATCAAATGATTCGAAGTCGGTGTTCATCATCTGTTATCAACATGGCTCATCTGCGAAGATTTGAGGGCATCGGCTTAGTTTTGTTACTGTTGTTTATCATTTCCACTCTATAAAGTTTAAGGTAAAGGTAACTATTTATGTCAAGCCCTATGCAGGACTGCAACTTCCTATATATTAATGGAGAAAAAAAAGAGAAATTAATTTATTTGGATATATATTCATGCTATGGCCAAGTGAAATTCAGATGGTTCTAAAGTCTATTTAATTGAAGGCTTTATGCCTTTTTAGCACAATAGCACAATTTATGGAGTTGACTCTGGCTTATAACTATTTATCATAAATTTTGATTTTGATTTTGATTTTTTTTCTCCATTTCAGCTATTAAGCTTTTAAGAATGATTGATTTCTATAATTAAAAATAAATTATTATGACAACAATTTGAAGAAGAAATAATTTTTACAACTTGTTTTTGTTGGGCAATTTAAAATGTGCACTAAATGAAACTTCATGCAATTTTCTTTCTTTTCACTTGGATCACCAAACAAGAGCTTTCATGTAATAATTTTATTAATGCTGGCCCATTAAAATTTGTGCTAAAATAACCTTATTTATTGAATATTTATACTTATTTCCTCCCTCAGAAGTCAGAACTCCATTCAATTTATACTGCAATACACGAACATATACCATTGTTGATTTTAATTGGGCCATGATAAAAAAAAATAAAAATAAAAAAATAAAATTCTGACAAATTAAAAGAGAAGGGATTATTCACGGAACTTTTCATTAATCCCTCTACCAATTAGGCTTATTGAGTAACGCAATCCTAACTGTTTAACAAATGTCAATTTGTAATACTAATTCAATTCAATCTATTATTTTATGGATCCACGACATCAAAGGGTAGAAATAATAAGGGTAAAGTGTATAAACCCCCTCAACTATATTCCAATAAATAGAAAACCGCCCTTGAATTTTTAAAGTAGCAGAAAACCCCCCTACACTTAGTTGTTTGGTTGCAACTTACCCATTTCGGTGATCGCCCTTGAATTTTTAAAGTAGCATAGAGAAAGAATTTTAATTCTTCTGGGTTGCCAGCATTTCTTTCTCTCTAACGCATTTCTTTCTCTCTCTATCTCCATTTTGTGGTTTGATGAAGGGTAAAATGAACTTTTCTAATTTCCGGTGATAGGAGATGACCAGAATAACCTTATCTGTCCTAAGACTACATTAAGACCATAATTGAGGAGGGATATTTGTAGTTAAGGGGGGTTAGTTGCACTTGAGGTATAGTTGGAAGGGGTTTATTGCCCTTTGTCCAAATAATAATGCTAATTCATAAATTTAAAATTCAAAAATGAACTTTTAAAGAAAAAGAAAAAAGAAAAATTGTAATTGTCATAGTAGCCTTCTGGGCCTTAGGGTTTTGGAGGAAGCTTTAGAAACCAAAAATCCAACACCCAAACACATGACCCAAATCCCCACATCGACGGCCCATCTCACTCCTTCCATCTCCGTCTCTATCTCCATCTCGTCTCTCCTATTTTCATCAATCTCGTCCTCCTCCGACCAACCTCCACCGCCTGATCTGATCTCCACTTCGTCCCCATTAGAGGAGCAAGAACAAGAACCACAACAACAGCCGTCTGATTCAGTGTCGTCCACTTCTCTCTCCTCTGGTATCTCCTCCAACCCCTGAAAACACTTGACCCTCCTCTTCCTCTTGACCACCATCTCCACCGTCTGAGCCATCGCCGCCGCGTGTCCCTCCACCGCCACGCAAACCTCCGCCTCCTTGACATCCACTCCAACCAAGTCCCTCTCAAGAACACACTTGCAGTCCAATTTCCACTGATCATCGTCGTCCTCGTGTTTCCTGAAAATCCCCTTCAACAGCTTCTCGTCTCTCAAGTAGACCTCGAAGCGAACACCTTCGCTTGCCCGAACCCGCTCTCTGCTCCCGTAAATGGCGCCTGAATTACCTTTGCTAACCGTGTCGGCGGCTGACGATATGAGTCGGTGGAGCGTAACGAAGGCGGGCGAGTCGGGTCGGATATTGGAGCCATCGACGTCCAACGGGCTTTCACTGATGCGAGGGAGGTAATAGAGAGTGAGGGAATCGGGTAAGGTTTTTTTATGGGCATTGGAAACGGATAGTCGGAGATAGAAGGCCTTGATCTTCAGGCGATCGTACTGCTCAAACCCTCTGCACATATCTTTTGTTTGGATGTTTTGTCTAACTTACAACGATGAGATGATGATTTCTACTTCTACTGTGTTTGTATATGAAGACGTATATATATTATATATATTTATGCGATGGTGATGAGAGATGATGGCATGAGGAGGAGCAAGCGGGCGACCTCGGTTTTAATTGGAAATCAAGGGGTGAGCTGGATCTGAGCACACGGTTTTTTGGTGACGTGGACAAGACGACAAGACGGTAGTGGCTTTTGGATAACAAAACAATGTCTAGAATTGCCGCGTGTGAGGAGGCTTCCAAGACATTGCGTCCACTTGCACCCAGCTGTTCCTTTTTTGATACCTCTGTTTGTTCTGTTCTTGCCTATATCATATTGTTATTTGTAAATTACTACTGACTCAGAAAAATTTTGTTTTAATTTTCACAAAAAAAATAAAAAAAACACACATTGAAAATATATATATATAAAATTGACTACTCCCTCTTTCTCGTACAAAATGTCATGTTTTTCTTTTTATTCTGTTCTAAAATAATTATTCACTTTTTTTTTTTTACGGAATATATTTTACATTTTTTCTATATATTTTTGAAATTTCAAATAAACTTACGAATGTTTTATATGTTCCCTTAAAAAATTCCTAATCCACAAAAGGAATATTTAAATTGGGATAGAAGGAGTATTTTTTATCAAGAGAAACTTTTGCATTTACAACAAATATATAATATTATTCAAATTTTTAAGAAAAAAGTCAAGTGTGGGACTTATTACGATTGATATCAAATTTAGTCCTTGATTTAATTGGGATGTCCGAGTCTAAGTACGATAAATCGATTTAGCGCACGCAAAATCGCAGTTCTTGTCATAATCAAGTCTCAAGTGGAGTGATTGTTAATTTGAAATGCATAAATATAGCTTTGATTGATGGTTGATATCATAACTTTTTAGAGTTGTAGGATACATGAATGTTGCTTTATTTTGACCGTTACTATCATCCCCTCTTAATCTTGTAAGATACATGAATAGTAATGGAAGAATTTGCAGCCATACTATTTCACGTCATTTTGGTACAAAAATGGGCATTATACATTGAATAAAGTTACTGAATTTTATTTATTTATTTATTCATTTGTATTGCTGGGGCAGTTTCTTTTTGGCTATGTGTTGTGGTGTGGTTTGGCATTAAAGATGGGTCGCCAACAGTATTCACACAACTTGTGCAACGTTAGTTTCCGAAGATATTTGTGTTTGTCTGTTAAGAAACCAGACTGTACGTTCCACATCACCACCTTGTTTTTACTTGTGTTGGTGGTTATAGGGTCTGTTTGGAAGTAGAGTGCCATGAAGTTGTTCTTTAATAACAATTTTTTATTTTTTATTTTTTTTTATTTTTTTTGTGGGTTCTAAAAAGAGTATGGTTCTTTTGGAAAAATGGAATTGTGACTTCGAAATTAGAATATGAGGCTCCAATATTATTTGGAATTAGAGGCTCCAATTCAATTCCAAATTTGTCAAATTCATAATTTCAATTCTGAGATAGGAGTGAATATTTCAAATTCCAAATTTAAATACAACCAAATACTAATGAACATGAACAATATTCATATATAAATATATTACAGGCACACATAAACATTGACATACATAAATGTACACAAATATATTTACACATAAATACACATATACAAACATACACAGATATATATATTTTTTGAATGGTTACACACACATATTGGTTTGCGTATATATATATTTATGGTGGTTGTGACAAGGTTGGGAAATTTTTAATCATGTCCAACTTAATGTTCAGAAGAAGAATAGAGGAGGGGAATATATATGTAATATTGATATATATACCACAGGACAAGCATGTGGGGGTGCCAGGCATGATTTGTGGTGGAGAAGAAGAAGCAATCAAACATGTGATTTTATTGGAGTTCTTGAAGAAAAAAGGTTGATCCTTAATTCTCATTTGTACATATAAAATACAAATATATTCTGTGAAAATGTCATCAAATGCTTACTATAAGCTTCGGCACTTCCAAATCATTGCATACCTGAAAATCACATGTTCTCATTACGGGTGCATATAATCCTCCTCAAACTTCACGATGGTAGGAGTTTTGTGCACTGGGTTTGTTTTTTTTTCTTTAGAGAAGATGACATCACCATGTCTTTAAAGTGAGATAAAACAAAGTCAACTCACGAAGCACTTTCACGCTACGAATCATGAAAATATATATTTTTGTACGTAGTAGTAGGGATTTTGCTGGTGTTCTTAATGACAAGGTCTTCATTGCATTCATTTAATTACTTGATGAATTCTTATTTTTGTCTGGCTAGCTGCTACTAGTGCAAGTATCTCAATGTATAATTGGTGGACTATTGAGTAGAATATTGAGGGAAAATTGATTTGATTAGATTCCTTAAAAGTCATTCCTGAGTTTAAGGAGTACTAGGCTAGAAGGAAAAAAATTAAGGGGACAAAGACCATAAGAAGCTTTAGGAATTGGCCAGTTAAGTGTACTTGTTTTGAAATATGAATTAAAGTATATATTAAAGTACATGCATTTAAAGAATCACTACCATCTTGCAGTTTGCTCATTTTTTTAAGCAAAACTGTAGGTGGCCTCCATTGAATTAAGCAATGAGAGATGTACTATAGCGCGCATTATCTCTTTGTAGTTTGTTTTCATTAATTTTGCAGCATACAGAGGAATTCCATTGACAAGTGCGGGCTATGGAAGAATTGAACGACAAGAAAGAGATAGAGAGGGTGCTGGAGTCGGAAGAAATTCAGGATGTGGATGATGTCGATTGTGAGGTTGTTTCAAAGAGAAGCCAAAATTTAGAATGGACAAAGCAGATCACAGTACGGGGAGTGATCGCTAGCACAGTGATTGGGAGCATTTACAGTGTGGTGTTGATGAGACTGAGCCTCACAACTGGGGTAATTCCCAATCTCAACATCTCCACTGCATTTTTTGCATATGTGTTCATCGGTACATGGACAAAGTTTCTTCACAAGGCGGGAATTGTCTCGATTCCATTCACTAGACAGGAAAATGTCATGATTCAAACTTGTGCAGTTGCAATTGTTAGCATTGCTGTTGGAGGTACGTACGTACGCTACGTTTGAGCTAATTTGATCCAAATCTTTCTTTTCAAGTTTTTAAATCAACTTTGTAAATTTCTTCTCCTTTTCTGTATATGTGTGTGCATATATGAATATATATAATATTTGTTGGACTTTAATTAGGGGGATTTGGTACTTATCTTTTGGCATTAAACAAGAAGATATATGAGCAGACGGGGGTTGACACAGAAGGAAATTCTCCGGATAGCTACAAGGAACCCGGGATTGGATGGATGATGAGTTTTCTTTTCCTTGGTTGTTTTGTTGGTCTTTTTGTATTAATTCCTCTCAGAAAGGTATTTAATTGACTTCTTATTCTTATTCTTTTTTCTTTTTTTTAGGTGATACTGATCAAATTTCTCTTTCCTCTTGTCTTGGTTCTCTTTAATTCAGACATAATACTGTAAATTAATCAACTTGCTTTTAACAATTAATTAAAGCAAATTTAAATTAATTTCATCACCAATGAGATGTTCTTCAGCATTCCAATATTAAAATGAAGGCATTGTATAAATACTTGCGCGCGGGCACACACACATATGCTGAAGTAGGTTAGACTATGCAATTAGTTTTGGTTTCCCAATTAGTACAAATTAAAGTACTTCTCCTGAGCACTGAAGCTCTTACAATAATGTTTGATGGAGTTGTGTGAATGGTCCACAGATCTTGATAATCGACTACAAGTTGACTTTTCCAAGTGGGATGGCAACTGCAGTTCTCATTAATGGATTTCATACCCGAGGAAACAATATGGCTAAGTAATACTACTTAATCTTTTTTTTTTTAAATCCAGTACTAATGTTACATGTGTGTGTGTATATATATATATATATATATATCACAATACAATCAATCAGGGCTAGAATTATAAACTAGTACTCTATATGTTGTAATGAAATATAATTTGGTGCAGGAAGCAGGTACGCGGGTTCATCAAGTTCTTTTGCTATAGTTTCTTGTGGGGATTCTTCAAATGGTTTTACACTGGAAAAGAGGAATGTGGATTCTCACAGTTCCCTACTTTTGGACTGCAAGCTTTGAAAAAAACGTACGTGTGTGTATATATAGTTGTGTATGTTTATATATATAAACATGAAATTGATTATATATTAATTGTGATTTACTTTGTGACATATTTATGCAGATTCTACTTCGATTTTAGCTTGACTTATGTGGGAACTGGAATGATTTGTTCCCACAATGTAAACTTTTCAGTGCTTCTTGGAGCTGTGCTTTCATGGGGTCTCATGTGGCCACTTATTGGTAAACTTAAAGGAGATTGGTTCCCTGCTAATTTACCTGCAGAAAGCAGCTTGAAGGGCTTGACTGGTTACAAGGTCACTCAATTAAACCACTCTTTTTCTCTCTAGATATATATATAAATATATATCTGTGTGTGTGTATTTGCAATTCCAATTTTTTAAATTTTTTATTTTTTATTTTTAAAAAAATCATGAATTTCTTATTTAATTTCAAATTCTTGGCAGGTCTTTCTCTCAGTTGCCCTCATTCTAGGTGATGGGCTATACAACTTTGTCAAGATAATGTATTTCGCAATAAAAAATATTCATGGCAGATTCAAACACAAAAGCCTCAACACAGGTGAGATAATAAAGCCTTTTAATTTCCTTCAAAACTTTGTCAGGATAATATTGTTTTGTAGTATATATAAACTTTTGTTCCTTGAGTTGAATTATTTTTGTTTTGCTCAACTTTGTAACATTTCTTACATTTGCAGCTGAGGGTAGCAAGAACAGTGACCTTGATGATCTAAAAGAAGACCAATTCTTCATTAAAGAAAGAATTCCTATGTGGGTTGGGGCTGCCGGATACACCCTCCTCGCCATCATTTCAGTTATTGCCATTCCTTTCGTTTTCCCTGAGCTCAAATGGTACTATGTGGTTGTAGCCTACATTTTCGCTCCAGCTCTTGCCTTCTGCAATGCTTATGGAGCCGGTCTAACTGATATAAACATGGCCTATAATTATAGTAAGCTGGCTCTTTTTGTGCTAGCTGCGTTGGCTGGGAAAGAGCACGGAGTGGTGGCAGGCTTGGCTGGCTGTGGTCTCGTCAAATCTGTTGTTTCTGTTTCTTGCCTTCTGATGCAAGATCTGAAAACAGGCCATCTCACTCGAACATCCCCTCGTGCAATGCTTATGAGCCAGTCCATTGGGACAGCAATAGGATGTGTGGTGGCTACTCTAAGTTTCTTTCTCTTCTACAAGGCATTTGATGTGGGAAATCCAAACGGTGAATACAAGGCTCCTTTTGCTGTGATCTATAGAAACATGGCAATTCTAGGCGTTCAAGGACTCTCGGCTTTGCCACGCCATTGCTTGCAGCTCTGTTATGTCTTCTTCGCCTTTGCAGTGGGAGTCAACCTCGTGAAAGATATTTCGCCTAAGAAGTTCGGGAAATGGATGCCATCGCCAACGGCCATGTCCGTGCCCTTTAATACAGGTGCCTTTTTTGCTATCGATTTGTGCGTGGGAAGTTTGGTTGTGCTTTTGTTGCAGAAACTCAATGCCACGAAGGCCGAGTTTATGGTTCCAGCAGTTGCTTCTGGGTTAATATGTGGTGAAGGTCTGTGGTATCTTCCTGCATCAGTTCTTGGGCTGACCAAAATAAAACCTCCCATTTGTATGAAATTCTTACCTTCTTAGACAAATCTCCATTACTAGCTATATATTGTTGTCTGTATGTGTAATAAGGTTCATGAAAACTATACTAGCTTTTGTTGAAGGGAACAATATTTCTGTTGTCAAAAAGATGAGATCGGCCATAATAATAAGTATGCATTGTCTGCTTTCTATCTCAATTTTGGTAAGCCTTTATTTTCTCAATTACAATCTATTTGTTTGAACGTATGTGACCATTATGGATTTATAAACCCTACAAATTCTTAGGCAGACTAAAATTATAACACTTAGGTGGTTCCAACCAGATCTTCAAACCCAGTGTAGTATAATAGAAGCTCCAAACTTGTTTGGAGAATTGAATCCATGTTTTAGATTGGGATTGTGAGCGTGGGTGTCACTTATTAAATGCTGACATGGCACGTTGACAAGTCAATACAACCTTAACCCAAGCCCCTGTGGCGATTTGAAAAGTCAAAAGCCTCGAGGAATCAACCCTTGAGCACCTTAAGCCCTGGTATCACACCAGGCTCATCAAGCCTCGAGGGACCAACCCTCGAGCACCCCAAGCCCTGGTATCCCGCCAGGCCCATCAAGCCTCGAAGGACCAACTTTTGAGCACCCTAAGCCCTGGTATCGCTCCAGTCCCATCAAGCCTCTAGGGACCAACTCTTGAGCACCCTAAGCCCTGGTATCACTCCAGGCCCATCAAGCCTCTAGGGACCAACCCTCGAGCACCTCAGGCCATGGTACCATAACAGGCCGTAATGCATCGAAAGATTGGAGCCCCAGAGAGCTCGCCATCAAAATACTTTGGGTTCATGTATAGCACGAAAAGAAGGTAAGGCCTAAACTTGGGAAACTTAAGAGGAACTTGGATTGGTGGAGGAAAAGTTAAGAAGTGCCTTCGCTCTTAGCAAAGCCTAATTAACAAGATGATGAGATTATACACATTATGACAGAAAACTTTACAACCACATTTAATGTTGTGTCAAGCTCGACCAACCGATGGCCATGCAACATTTAATGACCCAATTGGAAGAGAAGCAACATGGCAACATAGTGCAAGGTTCAATGATAGGATTAGACTCTTTAGGCTCCTAAAGCCTCAAGATTACCCACGTGATCCTGACTGGGAGCCATGCATGAAAGAGATCATTAGATAATGACTAATGAAATCCTGGCCTATAAATAGTACTATCCCATGAAGGAATAAAGAACCAGAAAAGGGAGCTGTCATAAGCAATTGTATACTTGCCCTACCACCATCTTAATATTGACAATTGGTCTTCTTCTCCGCCTCCTACACCAAGCATCTTCTTTGGCAGGCGCTGGAGCCGCCTCAGCCTCAGGAACAGATGTTGCTGCTATAGGTTGCGAGGACTCCCCCTGTTGCATCGCAGTCGATCCAAGAGTAGGTGAAAAACTATTACGTGTGCCCCTGTCAAAGTCCATAAGGGGTCTTAATGAGTAGTCCCTTACGTATATTACTTGAGCTTTCATTCGTAGAGTAGGACTTGTACAAAAATCCTTCCAGCTCGCTGGTGGTTGATAAATGTTTACCAATAATAATCAACACTTGTAATAACACAAATTATTATAAAATAGGACTATCGTAAGGGTAAGTCGAACCACAAGGATTGTTAGTTTATGGCAACCAAGGTTTTAAAATCACTTTGTTTGATAAAAGAGGTATATAGGTTTGATTTGTTTGTCACTTAGAACTAGGAATTGAAATTTGCATAAAACAGTAAATGGAATGAATTTATGGTGAATTAAACTTAAGTAGAGAAGACTAAGTAATTGAATCCACCACACACCTCATAACCATGTTTGCTTGCAATTAACTTGGGGAACTACTTATGTATATAATCATGATATGTAGAAATGCATGATAACTACCACATCTTTATGAAATTCATACTTTAAGAATTAAGTATAATCCATCAAAAGTTAGCATGAATCACCTACCAAACTAAGATGTAGCACGATAACATCCTTCCTAAGCTATGGACTATTAAATTCCTCAATATATATGATAAGTGCACATGAAGTCAAAAACTAAGTCATAGTCCATCAAAGATTTCCCTAAGCCATGAACTATCAAATTAAATTTCCATACAACATGCCAATAAAACCATTGTATAATCTCATCTTCATTCTCACTATAAAGATTTAAGTAGTATAACTATGAAGAATTGAATTCTAAGACAAGAAAGACAACTCAACACAATCATATATTTGAATGAGAAACAATTACAACTTGTTTAATTCTCTAGATTATGCAACTATTACATACATATATCATTCCCCAAATTAAAATACAACTAGAGCATGTTTATTTGGAAAGGCTTCATCAAATCCCTAGGAGGAGAGTTAGTTCCTCATGGCAGCAGCGATAAGGTTTGAGGAAGAAGAAAACTCCAGCCCCATTTTGTAGCACCTTCGGCAGAATTACCTCTAACTCCCAATATTTCTCTCTTTAGTTTATTCCCTAAAACATTCAATAATATTTTACAATCTCACCTAAATAGACAAAATATGTTACAAAACCACTCAATTTTGTGGTCAATGCTCCCTAAAAGAAGAAAGACACGTCCCTTTAATTAAGGGAATTGCATTGGGCCAAACAAAGAAAATTGCTCATTGCTTGACTTTCTGGCAGAATTAGCATGTGATGCCTCTGCATTTTCGACCTACCAATTGTCCAAATTAGACTTTCCTCTCAACATATCAAATATAGTACTATGAGTCAGCTTTCCAAATCACAAACCACTTAGAAATTGGATTAATAACCAGAGAGATATGGTCCAAATACCATAGGGGTGCAAAGCTGAGTTTTGCCAGCTTGGCAGCATGTTGGTATCCTCTTGCTCTCTATTTTTGACATATGAAACGTGGGAATTAGCCATCCATTAAAACATACCAAACATAGAGCTCTGAGTTATCTTTCCATATAATCAAATAGTTTGTCATTTGGAGTTTGGAGTAGAGAGTTATAACCTTTTTACCAAAGGTACGCAGAGCTAAGGACAAGCGCGTGCGCGCGTGAGACAAAACCATAGCAAGCCCATGGCAACCCGCGGGCGCCCGCAAGAACCCGTGGGCACCCACCAAATTGGGTTGGGGCTGGAATTTTAAAAGTACCAAACGAAGGCCGGGATGAGACAGAAAAATTGTGTAATTAGAAACTTAAGCTCCACAAGGCTCTAGACACCCAAAATGATCACCGGAACGGCATTTGAAACCTTCCGATGAAAGCGCTATTTCTATTGTTCGAAATTAATGGTCTTTATTATATTTTATTACATTTTGAGTCTTGCTGGGGAAGAAATTCATGCGGCCAGATAAGACACCACTTTTCTACAAAGAAGAGAGTAGAAGATCAATGAATCTTGACGACATCGGTGTGGTGCCTGCTGATCGGTCGTGTCAATTATACATCAACCTTTGCAATATCACAAATTATTGTAGAATAGGGCTATTGGTCAGGTAAGTCAAACCACTGCGACTGCTAGTTTATGGCAACCTAAGTGTCTAGAATCATTTTTAGAATGATAAAGGGGTTTATAGAGGATTTGTTGGATTGTCACTAAAGTTATGAATTGAAAAATGCATAAAACAAGAATGCTAGGAAGTAAAGAAAGAAAGGCAATAAAGAAGGGACTTGGGAAGTGAATCCACTCCAACCCCTTACACATGCTAAATATATGATTGATTTGGGGAAATAATATATATATGTGAC